>RSEF01000028.1:5159111-5240223 GCA_003993805.1 Himantopus leucocephalus
CTGCTGATGCAGCGCAGGATACGTATGTGCATACATACCGTAAAGGTGTTCACGAGTATAGACCAACAGAGCAGAAAGATTTTTATAACCAGTCTAAATACAACAATACTTGCCTGATGACATTCTTGAACACAGATTAATTAGGCTGAGAGTTTACTTCTTACATCCTAACAGCTGGGCTGGCTGCACAGGGGCACCGGGCACATCACAGAGGGATCACACTCGCATGGGAAACTCAAGACCAAAACCTGAACCTGTGTCCAATGCTACCTGGGCTAGCCAACGTGCCCTGCTGCTCCTGCAGCTCCTGGCAGAAATAAAACTGCATCACACCTCTAGAAAAGCTACTCTCCTGGTGATGAAGCAGTGTGCAGCACCACCCGTGCTAACACTTGCCAAAAGAAGTGCCTACAGCCAGGCTTTGGCAAGAATCGAGCTACGAGCCAGGCTCTTGCTAACTTCAACGTAAGGAACAGGTGCCTCTAAATCACATCGTTAGACCGTGAAAGTCAAGGTACTTCATATAAAAACTCTCCACCTTTCCTGAGACATGAAGAAAACATGAGGTGCGAACAGAATACAATGCTGAATAATCAACAAAACCGTGAGGCTTTAATTCAGGAAGGAAACTGAAAGACGTGCGGTAGGTCTGTGCAGAGGCTGTGGGTGGCACAGCCAGTGCTTCGGAGCAGAGCGAAGCTACGGAGTTTTATGTACGTTAATACCACCCTGGCTCTACAGGGCAGTAAGGCAGCCACTGAAGAGTTAATGAATTAAGTCATGTTTCCTTGTGAGGCTCCATTAAGCAATACAAGTGAATCTTGTGTAAAAGGATTCCTAGTTCATCGTTACAAGTGCGGGTAATGAAGAGGATGCATGCTGGAAGTGTCAGATGATCCATAAAGAACCACTGCCGCAAGATTTATCACTCTCGCATCACACTGCTCCATCACTCCACCTGAATAATGAATGCTTTTTACGTTCACATTTGTGTACAAAACCCATTTGCACAACAGAGAAATCACTCTGGAAGCAGAGATTCTTCCTAATCTCTCACCCAGGCCCGGGCCGCCCGCGCTGAGTAGCTGCGCCGTTAAGGAATACATCAGCGCTAACCAATGCATCACTGCTACAGCACCGTCCCCCGCACCCACTCCCAACTGTCGCCCAGCTGACTTCTGTACGAAAAAAGCAGCAAAAGCACAATTTATTTTGCAATAACACACTATAGTGATGGGGCATTAACTAACATTAAGATTAATTGCTCTGAGGTAATGAATCATCCATTACTAATCCCTCAGATGAGGCTACGCAACTAAATAACAAGCTGTAGCTGGACTTTTATTAAATTCTCTGCAGAGTCTCACCTTGCGGTCGTGGTCACAAAGAAATGTTTATTAATTTCTACAAGAGATTTCTTGATAGAAAAAGAGAACTATTGTAAAGAAAGGTGAACGAAATTAAAAAGGAACAAGTCAGGAATATGTCAGCTTCTCTCTAGTTACCCCGTCCCTTCTCACTCCTGCCATGCAGCACTTCCAGTAGATGAAGCTTTCGAGTAGTTTCCACCTGACTGCCAGGTGGGAAAGCGTCCCAGGCTCTGCCCAGCGTACGAGCGCGCTCCCAGAGAGTAAAGGCAGATCTGGTAATCACAACTTGTCTGTGTGTCCAAGTACTGAGGCAGTACCTCAGAAAACATCCAAGTGACAAAGCTTCCTGGTGCATTTGTTGGAAATCAGAGCGATAACATCACCCTCCAATCTCAGCTACTTTATGATCCCACACAATGTTTTTCTGTCTAGTTAAAGCCTTTTTATTTTTCTTTTGGCTCTTGTTCACAAACACGCTCTCCAGGGAACAGACACCTACCAGTTTCCATCTCTGCTCTGGAATAGCACTGATATCCACAGGATGACGCTCTATTACATTGAGAAAACGGGCCTCGGGCACAGCAATAGCACAGATTATATGGATCCACCTGGAAAAAAAAAGTTAGAGAGAAATCAGAGTCTACCATTGTTTGAATTAAATCCTCAAGAGGGCAGTTAACGTTTCTCCGACTCCCTCAGTATCAAGGCATATTTACGGTGGTTGGCCGATTATTAATCACGATCCCACAAGGTAAACGTCTCTGGAATGACAGGGATCAACCTTCTTATGCATCTGATCTTGCGTGATACTAAACATTCTCGGAAAAGACTTTTCTCTGAGAATGAACCAAGTTTAACAACGTNCTGGAAAGCCTGGTGCAGAGTGGAAGGCAGCACAGTTATTCAAGCTCATCCTGCCAATTTAATGAGTGGTAGTTACCTCCATAATGCCAAAACTAGCTGCTACACTGGACATCAAGACCAAATTCCCAACACTAGAATGTCAGATGCAGTATGGAAGGACAAAATATTTAAGAACGTCACTTACCGCCCGTCAGTGGTCATCTGAAGAGCTCCTCCCCTGAGATTGCAGAGGCAACATTCCTGTAGGAACAAAACTCCTTCAGAACTGGACCGAAAAGCTCTGTCAGACTGTCTATCCCTCCCCAAAACTGACTACACCACATCTGGCATGCAAAGGCAAACCCTACGCTCCTACCACCCATCTCTGTTGAAGTATCCAATTAATTCCCACAGTAAGTTTTCTTCTGTCTGCAGACGAGCAGATGCTTACCGCTGCCCATGCGCTGGCCGAGCACCGTGAGCAAGACCAACTTTCATTCACCAAATCCGGACGTATTCCATAACAGCCTGAAAGAAACAAAGCGATATCCTTCAGAGTTTTGCTAGCAGATCTGCAGTATTGACTTGTTGGACTTTTCAATTCAGAAACATCTTTGAAATCAGGTGCAGCATTTGAATAACTCTATTCAACAGTCTACGCTCAGACAGAAGTCATGAGAAAAGTCATCCTTGGGAAGGGGGGGCAGAATTTGGGAGCAGCAGGTTTAAAAACAAACAAAACCACACACGGGTAACCCTCAACATACTTTCCCCCCCTCTTTCGCAAGGATTAGACTAGCAGTACTTGGATCCTTCAGGCAAGAACTGAGCTCAAAAGTGATGCTACTACTGCTGGAATGCACTCGCACAGCAAAACAGTTCAGACCACTGAATTTTAGCATGACTGAAGCAGTCATCTTTGTTCAGTGGTATTATGAGGAAGGACAAACTCACTAATATTGCGAGGAAGTGAAATACATGCATTTCACATATTTAACAGTATTTAAACTAATACTGATCTCTGGTTTTATGAAGCATTAGAAACATCTGACTTTATAGAGCGTCAATGGCTGTAATATGCAAGCACCAAATCCTCCTACATACTTCTCTGCAGCACCAAAATATTAAAGTGGTATTGCACTCATTATAAAGACAGAGAAATAAGACCAAAAAAAACCCTTAAAATTCTGTAAAAGGTACTGAGGTTTGCCACTGAAGATAATAGGAACAAGACATACAAGTACTTTTGAAAAACAGATCTACGTGATTCCCGCAAGCTTGCAAAGAAAGCCTGTAGCAGAAAACTAAACATATCACAAATTGCTGGCCAGCATCCGAGCTAACACAGAGTGCACCCCATGGCCTTTACCTATCCTAACAAAATCGCACATAAAATTTCAGCTGGAGAGTCTCCAATTACTGAATTAAACTTACAAGAAGTTATTCAGAAGGCACTGAGATTGCCACAATAACCTGATTTATAAAAATCATCCACTTAACCAGATAAACATTATGTCAAAAGAAGTCAATAATATAGATCCACAGCTGTCTTCCACATCTGCAGACTCTTTTCATCATATGGCAAATCAAGAAAGCAGATTCAACCCAGGCCTAGAAAACGGGCAGGGCTGTCGAGTCTGAAAAACTGATCTGGAAAGCGAGCTGAAAGAGAACGGCTGCCCTTAACCGAAACGCTGCTGGAGCTCAAACGGGTGTAGAACAGGCTGAAATTTCAGCGTTGATTTCTTGCCTCAGGACCACAGGCAGCTGGACTACGGGACCTGAGGGGAGAAACTGCCACACTAACTGAACACCAGATTGTCCCGTAACGATGATCCTAATGGAACAAGAAAAGTATATTCTTTTTATGGATTTTGTCAACACCTTAAAAGCCCTGAAACCTTCACAAAAGCTTTCTTCTCGGTGCGTCCTTGCTGTTGTTATAACCTAGCACAGTTGGGTGAGGGCACTTCTCAATAACGAGTAGACTGCCAACTGGTTTTACAGCATGCTGTCAGATTAACCGAAACACACCTCCACACTGCAATCCTGTAATAAAAGCAAATGGATTCTCTGCAGCAAAGTCAAAGGAATATCACAGTCTAGAAGTACAAACAGCGACAAGGAAACAAGACGACGCTGGAGACCACATCAGACTAGCTTTAACTTCTATCCTATCCTCAAGGGTAGAGCACAGCCAAAATAGAAAGCTGAATTTCTCTACACCCTGTCTGAGCCTGCAGATTAGCATCACCTTGCCCACATCCCTCTGTCCCTAAATAGAATTTGGCCACTGAAACCATTTTGATGGACCAGACTATTGAAGACATATGGATGTACAGGAGGCAGCGCCTCTGTTCTGATCGCTGCAGAGACGGCAATTTGTGAAGTAAGAAAGCAATCTTTACCCTCACGCTCACTCGTACTAGCCAGAAGTGACCACAAGCACGGATGCAGTACAGAACTAGAAGTTGCATTCTAGTTCTCCACAAGAGACAGTCCTGCCGAGCTGCACGGTGACCTGACGACTATAAAATTGGAACAACAAAAGTAATTCCAGCTGATGCAAGTCAAATAAGATTTCCCATCTGTCAAGATCAAACAGCTGAACAGTAATTCGTCACATCTCTTAGTACGAGTGCAAATGTTAACTACGTGTCATACAATCTACAGTGAAGGTACACTCTCCCAGGATTAATCAGATCTTCTTTTAGACATAACTATCAGGGAAACAGACATATGTTCCCTTTGTAATCAAGTGCCAATTCCTACAAACAGTAACAGAGACACTAATAAAATATATCTCAGAAACTACTCCATAATCTCTGATGCACGCAAGAACAATACAACCTTACCCAGCAGACCAATATTTGAAGAAGCAAAGAGTGCGATCGGCTTTGCGATTTCTGCTTTATTACAAAAAAATGAAAGATAACAAAAGAAAGAACCTTTTCTGTGAGACAGAGAAGACTCAGCCAACAAAACAAACAGTAAAAAGAATATTTGTGTGTATCTTTAAGATCAGTGACTGCCAAGATGGACTCGGATATACAGACATACTAGTACCAGAAAAGGAAAAAGCGGGAGTGACAGGTAGAGCAAGCATGCCAAGAAGGAATTCAAATACAGGCAACATACAAAGAAACTTGTGAGATTCTCAATACACAAAACACTTTGGTGCAGAAGGAAACACTCACTGGCATGAACCTGCAGGCAGCATTTGGCACAGGATATCAAGGGACTGGTTCCATCCTCTCCAATGTATGAATTTGAAGGAAGGGGCTCTGTGTTTTCTCCGCTTGAGGTAAAGCACATCTCCGGGATCAGGGGCTTGGTCTTTTGTCCGCACTTAGAAAGGTGGACGAAGGAGGTGGTCTCCCCTACGGAGACTGGGACAGCTTCTTTATCCATCTGTAACGACTTCAAGAGAAAATACCATCATATGGAATCGCCTCTTCCCTGGTCACAATTTTAACCTTAAAGTCAAAGCACCTTGCGAAAAAGAAAAGTCACCCAACACCTGACACCATGCAGCACAAATAATGAACTTAATCCTGTCTTCTCCCGCGCCCCCCACCCCACCTTCTGCTCCTCTCTCTCTTCCTTAGGCCTGTACTGGGATCTGCAATTTATTCTGAAAGCACCGTTAATGAGAAGTTTTCCCAGGTTTTCATCTGTAAGAATCTAAATTCTTAAATTGCAGCTGAAAACACGAAGGAAAAAAAAAAAGGAAATATTAATAAAAGCAAGACCTTTCCTCCCCCTCTCCCATCCTTTTGGCATCCTTCCCTACTCTTTCTGCAAGAATTTCTCCAGAAGGGCATTTCAAGGTTTCTGGTAGCAGAGCAGAGTTAAAAACAATGGATTAAAACAGCCCAGCTGTGCCCAGTTTTCCTTACAACCATTATACAACATCATCCAGCAATCAGAACAGACATTTTATTTTCAGTCTGTATAATAAATCAAGTGATTTTATTGAAAGGGGCGGTGGCTTCTGCTTTTCTCAGAAAAAGCTTCCAACACATACACATGCATCTACGGCACGTATTCCTGGTGGACACACAAAGCCAGATCTGGCTCTAGAAGCGTGCAAGAACAAATCAATGCACAACTGGGCAAATAACTAATTCATCTGATAAATTTTGCCTTTCGGCTCGTAACATATCCCAAAGCATATTGGTAGTTTCCAAAAAATGATGCATGTGCTTACTCAGTTAATTTTTATTTTGCTGCTTGTTTGCATATATTCAGAAGTCCGGGCCCACAGCTAAACGAGAGCAATCGCGTGCCCAACATGGCACTGTTTCTCTGCGTGAAACGGTGTTTGCAGCGCAAAGCTCTTTATGTGCGATTTAAAAAGTGAAAGCTGAGAAAGGCAGAGGAGCCAGGAAAGACGACAAAAAAGGCTCCATCCACTGCCTCTGCCAAATCCAAACACACTTCTTCCGTGTGCAAATTTGTACGAGTCGTCTTTCTTTATAATAAAGGTCTGCACCATGACTTACACAGTAGCCACCGCTCAGTACCCACCACCGAGCCGTCCGTCGGAGCAGTATCGGGAATTACCTGGTTATACGGGTAAAAGAGGGTACAGACAGCACAGTACGGCTCGCTCAGGGCAGCAGCTGCATTGAATTTTCTTTCAGCTGGGAAATTATGTACTTTATTCTTCCACTGGAGGGAAAGTAAAGATTTCAAAGCCTCTGGGTCACTCATGTCTTCCTCCCCAGAAAATGGAAATGTTTCTAGAAAGAAAAACATCCCAAAACAATGGACAGTCAGAAGAGGCAAAAGGGTCTACAGAGAGTAGAGACAAAACGCAGCAAGGTAGGGTTAAACAGCTAATGTTTCAGCAACACAAGAAGTTCAACAAGAACGTTCAATTTGCCCATGGCTCCTCACACGTGTGTGCCTCAAATACTTCCTTAAATGGCTGTCACCTCCACTTTATGGGTAGGACAGACAAGATGGAGACACCGATCACCCGACAGAACCGGCCATGAGGAAGAAGGAAGAGAATCTACATTTACTGCCCTCATAACTCTCTCCACTTGGCGGCTGTGGAAACCTCCAGCACCCTTTTAATGACGCCAAGTTCAAAATGCGTGATGCAAGTGCGAGGAAATGCCCCGTTCCCCTCTCCTGCGGGAGCCGCATCCTCCGGGAGACACACACGCAGTTTGTGCTGGTTTGGTGCAGCAGCTCCCAGTTCCCACCGCTCAGCAGCAAATCTGGTTAACCCTCCCAAAGCGCATCCCGGGCCTGTTTCCACAAACACAAGTCTTGGCCGTGAGATAGCCTGGGTTCCAGTTTTCATTTTACTTTTCTGCAGCTGCTTCACGGCTGCTTCCATCGAGCGCGCGCGCCACTAAGCCTCCCATTTGCATTCACCACCAGCTTTTCTCCTGCCAGAGCTCTGATAGGTACTGCTTGTGCTAATTAGTTTGCTAATTCTTTGTTTTCACAAAACCTTTAAAAGGCCCTTGGCATTTTATGATTAAGCCACCGCAGACTCCATTTGTGTCAGTCTGGGGGTCCGAGTTTCTTACCATTCCTCATTAAGGAATTTTAAGTCACTACAAGCGTTAAAAGAAATTTTCCACGCAAGACTAAGTGTAAACCACTGACTTCATTGTCAATCTGCAAAGTTTCCAAAAGAGCAGCTTTGGCCAGGGGAACTCAAACACATCCTAGTGGAACATTATCACCAGAGCCCAGCTCATTACACCAAACTGTTCACTGCTTCACCGTTAATTACCGGAAACACGCAATTAATGTTCTGCTCTCAACAAGCCTAAGCCTTCTCCCCATTTCTACCTCCCTTTTAAGATTTTCAGACTCTTAAGTTACCAGAAATGGTAAAAGGAACTTGTAGTAAACCACTAATGGCTAAGTTTACATCTCAGATTCTAAATGTTCCCCCCAACTAATCCGATATCTATTTGCCAGACAATGTGGGAAATTTTATTGTGTTTTAATTAATCAATCCTTTTTTTTGAGATGATGAATGCTGTCTGTGTATCTCTGTCACACTTCAAATGAGGGTTACTTCCTAAAAAGTGTCTTTTCTTACTATATTTTTATCTTGGTATCCAAAGGCTAACAATAATCGCTAACGCCACAGCCTTCTCCACAACACTGCACAGGATTCTGCTGGAAAGGGAGAAAAACAGAAACAGCCTTGCCGGGGGCGAGCGAGGCTTTCCTTCCTGGGGGAAGATACCGCTCACGCCAGGAGCTGACTGCCAATTCCACGTGTATCCGACCAGCGCTGGGCCTCAGAACAAAACACATTGACAAGGACGTGTTCTACAGTCGTAACTTCAGCTACACGGGCTTACATGTCTACACCTTGTGTAAAGCATAGACAAAATTTAAAATACACCAGTGACCCCAGGTATGCAGACTGAAGCTTTCAAGATGCCTTACTTTCAAAGCGGAGCTCAAACCTCACCTTTTGAAGAAATCGAGCATCTTTAACGACATATTAAGACATGAGCCAAAACCCAATCCACGCGTTTCTCCAAATTTAAGTCCAGGCACATCAGGAGACAGGCAAGGATTTATGATACCAGCGAAATCAATGAAACCAGCATCATAATCCAGAGTGACAGACAGAGAGAAAAAAGGCAATTTCTGTTGTATGTTATCATCACTTTCACTCATCCCAGGATGGATTCTAGGCGACACACAGCATTCAGCATGGCTCCTACGTTTTAAGTTATACACAAGCAGAAAAGGCTAACGATTTCTCTCAACTGAATTTTAGCATATGCATTCCCTTAATTTCCATGCTCCCTCTTCCTCACGGCAGCATCCAGATCATCCTTACACATTAGCCCTGAAAATGCAAGGAGTGCAGAGAGCTGCTTCTATTCCCTGGCAGGGAAGAGAAGAATCTCTTTGATCAGATTTTGCCCAACAGTGCTGTAAATCGGTCCCCGAGAAATGCCAGCTTTCACAGAAAGCTGCTCCTGAGTCAGCCCGCAAAGTCCCCGTACACCATCCAAAAAGTCAAAACAGTGAAAAGAATCTGTCTAATGAGGACCCTTCAGCACAAAGTTTGCTGCAAGGTCTCACACCAAAACAGGATAACTAGTCTCAACTGCCTTTCAGCGCTTCACTCCACATTACACATGTGCACAACATCAAATGCAGCGTCCTTGGTAAGGAAATGGAGCCGTGTGTGCACAGAACATCCCCTTCCTACACTAAGTTTCTCTAAAATCAACGGATATACTCTCTGAAGGAAAGCGAACAGGAAAGATGTTGTCCTTTTGAAAAAAAAATAAAAGTTGTAAGTTCCTTGGAAGCCAGGACTGCCAGCTACACCTTCACGCACCCTCCCCAGCGGGCAAAAGCTTCTTACTGTGGACTTTTCTATATTCTGAGTACTTTATAATGGGGGCACGTCGTGGTTTAACCGCAGCCGGCAACTAGAACCACGCAGCCGCTTGCTCACCCTCCCTCACCCCCCCCCGAAGAAGGGTTGGGGCAAAGAAGGAAAAAAGGAGGCGAAAGGGAAGCAAAAGAACTTGTGGGTTGAGATAAAGACAGTTTAATAGAAACAATAAGAGAAAAGGAAAACTGACAATAAGAATAATAATAATGACAGGGGTCACTCTCACCGCCCGGTGGATTGGCACCGTCCGGAGCAGTGATTGCGGATGCCTGCCCCGGCCAGACTCCATTTATATCCTGAGCAGTCTATGGTATGGAATACTTCATAGGTCGTTCCATCCTTCTGTCTATACTGCTATGGGAAGCTGAAAAATGTCCTTGAATAGTGTAAATATCACTTAGCAACAACTAAAAATAATAGGTATTACTGACATTCCTTTCACAGCAATCAGCAGAAAGAAAATTAACTCTTTCCCAGCTGAAGCCAGCACAGGGCAAGACCCAGAAGTGGTAAATTACACCACACTACAGAAGTGAGAGGTAAGAAGGTTTTTTTCTAGACTGTTCTGGCATTCACAGTGATTGGAATGCGGGAAAAGAAAAAACAGTGATGTACAATTAAGCACTGAGAGGTTTTCTAATTCTCCTTTCTGAATCTGCCAAGAAAAGTTGGACGTCAACATTCACGTGAATTAAAAAGCCAACCAAAAAGTTATAATTAACTTTCCCTACACACATAACAGCACACCTAACCTCCGCTGCTCTCTGAGGTGAACCGATCGCATTTTAATGCAGTATCTAAGAAGGAGCTTTTACTTTAAGATGTTACATTCTGTGAACTATTTTTCCCCCCTTTGCCCAAAATGCTGCCTCATTCTGCAGCCAGCAAAATATTTTTCTTGAGAGAAAAAAGGGTGGGAGGTGAGAAGGGACACCTCCCACGGATGAATTTTCATTCCAGCTGGGTTATCAAAATGGGAACATGCTGCATTTTCTATCAGTTAAGTGTAACACAAAAAGTTTCAGGCCACCCAGTTATGTTAACGACTTCAGCAATTTTTCAGCTCAGACAAGACGTACAAGCACTGCCAATGCTAGAGCACTCACCCTCATCGCTCGAGGTCTCCTGTTTAACCACTGACAAGGGGGAGCGCGTTGGTGGTTTGCCCAGTGGATGACGACGACTCTTCTTTATCTCCATCTTCATTTTTGAAAAAGCAGAAGCAGTCTGTAACAAACCAGAACAAGCGAGATGGGAACCCCAAAATACCTTGGCAAGCAAAGGAGAGCGCAGCACAACCGAGGCAGAATCCTTGTCATAAAGAGTTCTTGAATTTATACAGCAAACTTTTCACTGCCTTTTGACTGGAAGCAACTAAGCCTCCCAATCCCATTACTGTAGTAGATAAAGCCAATGCTATCTCTGAAGATGTTGGGTAAAGGTAAACTACAGTGGTTTTTATTAAAATCAGAACAGCCTCAGAACAGCTTCAAGCCTGCCAATTCCATTAGATTATGAAAAGTCTGGTCAATCGCAGAAACAGCTAGGAAATCTCGCACGGAAGTTATATACAGAGCATATAGGACCAGAAACATTTTACTAGAACATGACATTGCATTTTATGACCAGCGTGTTTCTACTGTACTGTACCCACTGCCCTGCACACCAGCCACCACTGGAAATACTGCACGCAGCCTCATCACGGAGGCTTAGAGCCCTCTTCGGCGCCGGGCACCGAACGCATTACAAGCGAGTTCCTTTGCCCTAGAAATCGACAGCACCGTGTGCTGTGGTTTACGAACATGAAACTAGCAGCAGTGCTACAGCACTGAGGATGACATCCAAGTACATTCCCTGTTACACAGGAGTGCGCAGAGATGAAGGCACTTCCAGCAGCCTACCACAGCATAGCATTTCTTTATACTCTCTAGTCTGCAGCCATTATCTCAGAAAAATATACATGAAAGGTATGCTAATTGTGCCGTGCTGGTATGGCAATGCGCATTTCCCCCTATCCTGACAATTTCTAACAGCGCATTGCCACTCCCTCGGCTCTTTCAGCAGCATCGTGCAGGAAAACAGAGCTACATCACATTGCTCTGACTTGCAGCTAATTCCTGAACATTTTCCTCCTTCCTCTTGTGGAAACTGTCCTTGGGAAAACACTCTCCAAGGAAAAGAGATGCCCAAGACAGATTACATGCCGTGAACTGTATTGTCCATGAAAAATTTTTCTGCCAACTTTTCCAATGCTACGTCTTCATGATGGAAAAGATCCCCAGGCAACACTACATAGCAGGCCAAGCATACGGCACATGCCATCAGCTGGACAAGTCAGAAACAAGGGAGAAGAATTACTGAAATGGTGTGATCAGAGTTCCCCTTGGGATTGTTTGGTTTTACCACTCTGAGAATAGTTGCTCCGCAGCAGCCATTTGCTTGTGCTGGGTCTGCCTGCCTAGTGCTTGGATGATCATTTCGGTATTATCTGTACCATTAGTAGCAGGAAAAGAGATTCTCTTTTGAAGACAGTAGCAAGTTTGATTCACCAGCTAGCACCAATTCAATGACGGACTGAACTACGGACTGTAAAAATCACTCTATGGCTCACCAACATGGCACTGTTCCACTGGAGGCTCGGGCACAATTCAGGACTCCTCCCACTCCAAGTCTGGTCCTCAACTTGTTGCTTAAAACTAGCAAATCTTACAGTCACCTCCTTGGCCATGCATACCTGTAAATCACTGACCTCTGGAGCGACCTCTGTATTTTCTGCTTCTGCATTCTCCTCCTCCTTCACAGAGATTTCCATAGGGACCGTCTCCTCCTGCCAACTTGGACTCTTCTGGGTGGCAAACTGCTCAAACGCCTGCTGGCAGGACATGCGCTCCTTGTCAAACACCACCTTTTTGGTCCGTGGAACCACATAAAGCATGGGAATGATCGGCCGAGGTTTAAAGTCATCTTCTTCAACTGGTGCCTCCGAGGGCTGGATAATGTTCAGGGGAGCTGGGGGCGAGCTCTTCCCTGCTGTGGACGATGTGGGTACTGCTGAGGGTACTGGTGGCCGTGCTGCCGGTGCCTCGTCCTCTGCCAGCTGCTGCTGGGGTGGCGGTGGTGGTGGCAGCGGCGGCTGCTGCTGCGGCAGAGGCGGCTGAGGTGCTTGGAGATGGTGCTGGTGTTGAGGGAAGAGGTGCTTCTTCTTCCTCTCACCTTTCACTTTTGGAGGACGGGCCTTTACTTTGCAGTCACCTGTTTCAAGAAATAGGCAACATTTAGCTTCACACGCCAAGATTTCTGGGCGCTTCGTATTTTTTTCCTTTCATCAAAAAGCTCCACGCTGAGCTAACAGATTACACTACGGTATTATTCTTCCCTTCCAACAGGCAGACTGAAAGCTGTAGACATATTCAGCTGTACCTCAGCACTGACTTGGAGAAGCCCACTTTAGAAATAAAAGACTTGTGTCATTTCTATGGACTACGTAATTCTTGACTGGAGCAGAAAGGCTGCCAAAATGAATGTTGCCTGGAGGGAAAATAGCTAAACCTCTAAGAAACTGGACAGTGTGCCAGAAAACATGTAATATATTACATTAGCCATGACTCTGTATTTCAAGTTTTCTGTACCAGCGGTCTCCAAAGTGGGGTGTGCAAACCCATCCACTGGGGTGCAGGAAGAAAATATTTTTGTACCATTAATAAATCAAATATATCTTTAGAATAGTATTTTATCTTTATCTCATCTGTTTTAAAATTTCAATTTTTGCGTGTGCTTTATAATATACATAATATATTAGCACAGTAACGGATGTACAGGTTTTATAAAGAAATATACATATACTAGGAGGTACGCTCAACAATTTTTTGCTGATGACGGGGTGCGATCACAAAAGTTTGCCCTAACCTCTGGACCAACCCCCCTTTACTGCTCCCTCTGTTTGCAAGCAGAGCTCTTATCTGCGTGTCGATGCATTCAACAGCCCTGGGAAATGAAGAATTGAACAGCGACACCTGAATCATTATTACCAAAAGATTTCTACTGTAAAGTCTTTTAAAAAGATGCCTTTAAAACATAAATCAAGCACAGCATTGAACGAAGCCTATTACGGACACCATGCCAGCACTTGTTACTGAGATAGCCTTTCCTAACACTTGCTCCATTTGTCCTTGTTTCTCCTACCTTACTGTCATTCATCTTATCTGCATGGTTTTGCAGGTCTCTGGCATGGCTCTGACAACAAAAACACTTCCTGAACTGACAGACATCTCAATATTTTTACCAGAGGCAGTAACAACCCATAAAAGTCTTCCCCACCTCTCTTCCCAATATAACTCTGTTCAAGGATCCACACAGTCTGATTTTACAGCAGTAATTAAAATTCCTGCTGGCCACTGAGCACATGTCTCTAGGTTAGGACAGGAGATGCCTTCACATCTTGCTTTATTCCATCTAAAATGATGTATGTTCCCTTTGCCCGACTCTTCCCCCACTACACGAATGAAGTTATCAGTTCACTCAAAGGAAAGTAAATAACAGATGCTCCACGGAGAGATGCCAACGCTCAATTTATTTCATAAGAGATTGTTTTTCACCTGCAGATGCGATGACTAGATGACTCTGCCACAAAAGGTCATTCTCCCACTAACAAGATGGGGAGGAGGGCTGATGAACGAAAGACAGAGGAAGACTATTGACCCTAACAATGACGCTTCACCAATCCCAACCTACTTAGTCTCCTCCATTAAGGACTAAACCAAAGCTGACCAGCCAAACCTGGCCGACAGAAAATCAAATAAACCATCACACAATAACAAGATATCTGCAGGAGGAAGGGTTTGAAAAGAGAACGTGAATAATCCCACAGTAAATTAAAGTGCTAAAATCCCTGCTGAAATCTTCTAAGGGATACCTCAACCTCGCCATTTCCCAGAAGTTTTGTCTGATGACTTTATTTACACGAATTTATAAAAATGGGAACAAGTCCAGCCCAAATAGTTATTGTTGTACTTGTGTAGGCAGTCCCTCAGATAAACTGGTTTGTTCTATTACAGAGAAAGGAATATTGAATTTCCTTAGAGAAACAAACATATCGAATGAAAGGCAAATTGGATTTTTCCCCAGTTGCACAAAACCAGATCATATTTACTCTCTCTACACTCGGAGAATTCTCTACCCAACAACAAAATAAATGCCATTCACCAGCTTTATTGACTTCTAAATGGGTAATTTGACAGCAGCTGGCACGTAGAACTTTGTTTAAAAGTTTCTGCATTAAGATGAACAAACTAGTTTGCAAGTGAATCTATAAAATCAGAAGCCCGGAAAAAGTGATGTAAAATTCAAAGTCCCTATCCGGCTATCATGAATACTTCTAGAAAGGAAAGGGATCTTTATGCACAGATCAATATGGTGGGTTAACAGCGGAACGCCTACCGGCTGTTCTTCCGCTGAAGAAGAGAGGCACAAGTAGCAGAGCTGGTGCACATGGAAAACTGTAGCATGACAGTGGTTTCTCCAGGTGCGAAAACTTGCTTGTCTGGAGAGAATTTGAAATACTACACGGAGCACACTAAAGCCGCAGGTATACAATAGCTTTGAGGGGAATAGGCGTTGGTGGGGAAATCAAACCACTTACACAGGACCGTACACCACAGCTTTGAGCAATAAGGCTACAAAAAGCTGCTGTAAGAGCATGGACTTCATCTGCTAGAGCAATATCCCCTGCTATCGGGCAAAGACAATTAGAGATGGACTTCAGCACCAGTAATTTAGCCACAACTTTAGCTAAATAATTTGTACTGTCAACAGTTCAAAAAGCAACTGTAAATTAGATTTATTAATCAGCAGAAGCACGAGCACCTAGATAAGACGAAACTAAACACAGGACAAAGCAGGAGAGTTCTCCCAGTACATCCCTCCACTGTGTCCTTCAAGAAGACATCTGTGTTTGTGTAACACCTGCACTCAAGGGTTCTTCTTTAATCCATATGGGAGACTGTGCAGTAGATGAAGTAATCACAAGGACTATTCCACCATCCCGACATTCCTCCTAAACACCGAGTTCACGTTTTCACTTCGAGAGCATTATTTACTTCCAGGAAGAGAACGTCACCCTAAAGCGATCCCTACACGCCCGGTGTTAGATCCTGTCCATCACCTCTGCTAACAGAACACGCAAACGTGACTGGTACAAGAGCAGAAAGCAAAAGTGGCAAGAAAACACCTTCTACTTGCTGCTAGGAATTGTGTCTGCTCAGTTGTTACCAGAGCTCCATACAGCACATGTGACAAATACATAAATGGCCACAGCAACTNAGCAGAAAGCAAAAGTGGCAAGAAAACACCTTCTACTTGCTGCTCAGTTGTTACCAGAGCTCCATACAGCACATGCGACAAATACGTAGATGGCCACAGCGACTGCTAGCACATTTCTGAAAAGGCTCTATTTTTTTCTACATGTTGCTAGAAAAGTCCAGAAAGCCTCCAAGACAAACTTTTGTGCTATGACATTGTTTCATGACAATCCTTCCATCACATTAAACAGTCTCATCCCTCAATGACTTTACATTGACAGATTAAGCAACACTGGAGAAAAACCAGCGAGAGACGAGCCACTTGGCTAATGGCCAACCCTTGAGACCTTGCCGGAATTAAAAACCTCACGTAGTAAACGGTNCGAGCCACTTGGCTAATGGCCAACTCTTGAGACCTTGCCGGAATTAAAAACCTCACGTAGCAAACGGCCATCTAAAAATCAGTTATGCACCAATTTGCTATTACATACAGCTAACAGTTGCAGAGAAGTTTTCAGTTCTGGTTTACTAGCCTCTTGATCACAGTACTACTTCATGTAATTATGTACGTAGTTTACAACTGCAACACTCAAGAGGATATGTGGGAATCCCATTTAATGAAATGTGGTGGAAAATAACACACAACTATTTTGCAGTTCGGCATCTCATTGCTTCTCCTCACATTATTAAAACAAAACAAAACAAAAAAAAAATCCCCAAAAAAAGAATCCTCCGGTGAAGTCCATGGTTTGCAGCCCCAGTCTGCAGGACTCCCCACAGGCAGAGCACCGCGGGTAACGCCTGCAGACTCACCGGAGGTGTTCATGCCGCTTAGCACGCCCAGAGAAGAGCAGAGCTTAAAGACTCTCCTTTCTAATTTCAAGTCCCATGACAACCTGCTAAGAATTCTAAATGCATTAATAGCAAAATAATAAATTATGAATATAAAACTGAGTCATAAAAACCAAAAGAAAACAACTTAAGGTATCTGGGTCAGAAATCCTGAAACCCTCAAGTTACTAACACTCGGCTAGTCCAAATAACCAACGTGAAGCATAAGACCTACTTTGAAACTATCAATGACTACTTTGGAATCCACTTCCTCCTCCTCCTCTAGGTCATCTTTTCTGGTGGAAGTAGAGAATCAGGCCAAATTAAAACCGGAGGAAAAGAAAAAGGAAGCGAAGGAGGGGGGAAACTGAATTGTCATGAGCAGGGCCATCCAAACAGATCCTATTTTCTTTTTCAAGATGAAACTGTAAAACACTTGTGAGAGGTAATGCAGACAGTAGGATGTAGAAAACTAGAGTGTTCAGTGCTATTTAATTGCTACGTTGCATTAAGAAACTTGTATATTTGCCAACAGTCACGCTGAGCACTAGACCCCTCAGAAACTGCAAAGCAATAGTCCAATTCTAGTGGCACTTTCTGCAATGGTGCTGAAAATAAGCTTTTCCCTCTTGTGCTAACAGTTAAAGAGCTCTTAACATGTAGTCTAAGTGTATGATTTGGAACCTATTCGGCTAGAACAGAGTTTTTATTGTTTCTCTGCCGTTCTAAGGATCTCAGATCTGTCCTTGTCACTTATCTCTTGTCTCTGAAGGGATATCAGCATTTCGGGCCATTTATTACAAGCATCAACTGTTAAACTTGTACAAGAGCTAAGAGCGTACAATTTAACACACTGCTGACACTTTCAAGCTTAGGGCAATAGAAATTAACTATCTGCACTGTGCTACTCCTGCTCCGTACAACAATGATTTTCAAACTCCTTATTTCCCGTGAAAAAAGAAAATATGCTGTCTAGCTAAGAGCCTCTGGAACTGAACAAAGACCTCAATTCTTTTCCCAGAGCTTCCACAGATTTCCTTTAAGATCATTATCAAGGGTCTTTAAACAGTTGGCAGCCTCAGTTTTCTCCAAATGCTAAACAAATAATGGATACATACAACATATGAAAATGAATTCACTAGTGTTTATGAAATGCTGGAGAGTGCCTCAAAGAGAGAGTGCATCATAGACACATCAACTACTTAACCACGCACATTAGAAGGGGGCAAAAAGCAGCTTACTCCCAGCAAGAATTGCAACCTTTCATACACAGCCGAGAGAAATATAAAGGTATCACAAAAAAAAAAGCCTCTGGCAAGATGGCTGAGGTCAGGGCTTTGGACTAACCATATGCTGAAGAAATCATAAAGGACTGGGAGTTGTCACGGACTGGTATTAACTTCAGCCATGCAAAGAAAGCTGAAAAACTTCCCTCCTACAGCCAGACTTGAAGAAAACCGAACCTGCAAGCTGCACTCATGCAGCAGCTGTGGATCCCACACAACCTAAGGCTGCCTTTATCCACAGGTTCCGTAAGAAACGGGGAGGAAGGGAGGGGAAGGGGAAAGATTAATTGCAGGAGGGAGTGCACAAATCATTCGTTTTCAGAGTAGGACACAAAATATATTTATTTGTTTCCCTATGAAATATTTAAAAATATTCCTCCCCTAATATATATTTTTACAAACCTGTAATAGTTTTGGCAGAAATTTCAAGCCCTGCCAAGAAAGCTATTTGGACTGAATCCTTAAAGAGAGGGAAAAATCAATTGCTGCTGTAAATGATGGTGTATTTCAGGGAGCATAGATTTAATATTGGGAAAGACTCCACTGATATTTCCACAGAAATAAACAGCAGCAGACAAGTTATTTACAAATGTGTTTTAGAGAGACAGCTCGCCCCAGTTCTTCACTGAAGCGATCTGCCATGAGTGCGCAGGGCCCTCACCTTCTCCCTCAATCACTTTGTTTCTCTCCTCTTCCTCTAGATCCGGCCCTCTTTTCAGCTCCTCTTTCACTTTCACATCTTCCAAGGCAGTTTCAATAGCCATGACATCCCCGAGAGACTTCTGATCCTCTGTTTTATGTCTTCTGGGCTGACTTCTTTTTCTGTGAGACCTAGAAGTACAAAAGTGTGATTTGACATAAAAGAACAGCCTTCAATATATAAAACGATCACTGACTTAAAAAGCTGAATACAAAACAAAAGGATCTTCTTTGGAGAGAAAACACAAGGTAGCTAACAATAGCTACAGGGCAAAACAGATATCTGAAAGGAAACAGATGAACCTCGCGTAACACAATATTTAAGATCCATTCACAGCCACCATTAATTGTCCCTGTTTCTTGAAGGGCTTTTCCCCACCATTACTAATGTAAGCTCACGAGCTGCAGTTAGAATGATTTTAATTGTATTTTAAATCTATTTTGCTTGTATTTCAAAATACAGATGAAAATTTGCTATAAATCTTCCTTTCATCCTCTGCCTCCATTCCATCATTTCTTTTCATTCCGTACGTGCTTCCCTTTGGCAAACTGCTGGAAGTCTGCAAAGCATCATCTTCCAGCTCTGAAACATTACCCAGCACCGCCAGTTTCTAAAAAACCAGTATAATGAATGCATATAGCATAATCAATAGGCACTCTATGATTTTTCAGTACTATAATTCACAGGGTCCAAGGCCTATGAAGAAGTCTAACTAAAAAAAGGGCATATTAACATGGTCAGACTAATACTAACAAGCCAACAGCAATGCTGTTCTTTCTAAAGAGTCAACGCCCCTAAAACAAAGAGATTACAGCAGCCACAATGCAAAGGAAAATGCAAATTCCGAAGTCAGGATAATGTCTTTTGGTTAGGAAGCAAGCACCCACACAGCCACCCGCTCACTCCGCACCTCTCACAAAGGACAGGGAGGGAAAACAGGAAGAACAACAGCCAGAAAACTTTTAGGTCAAGACAAAGACAGTTTAACAGGTGAAGGAAAGAGGAAAAAATGAAAAGAGAAAGAAATAAGCAAAGGAAATCCACTCACCACCATGTCCCACAGGCAGCCAGTGCCCAGCCAGTCTGCACATAGCGGCCACCATGGAAGCCAACTCCCCCTTCTTTCTCTACCCCAGTTTTTATTGCTCAGCGTAACGTTTCATGGTAAAGAATATCCCTTTGGCCACTTTGGGTCAGCTGTCCCAGGCGTGTCGTCCCCTCCCCATCTCTCACCCACCCCCAGGCCACTCACCGGGCAGGCGGGGGGAAAGATCACGCCTTGACGCTGTGTGAGCACCCCGGCGCCGTATCAGCACTGGGGGACCCACAAATCCCACCCACCGCCCCGTGGGCTGCTATGAAGAAAGTGAACTCCATCCCAGCCAGACCCAGTACAATTTATTTATTTGTTTTTACAGGATCTATCAAATAGCTCCTTGAATGTTGGGTTTAAGTCTCACAAGCTCTCAGAAGAGACTGATTCAGAGACCTGCAATCTTTACACCCTTTTTAGCACGCAGAGATATTTTTTTTTTTGAAAGCAGCATCGTCCATATGGCCTCCCTGTTCCAGGCCTTTCCATCTCCCATCACGTAACAAACTGCAAAACGCAATCACACTACGGTCATCGGCCCAAAACTCTAGAAAAACTGAAATTCAGCTTCCCATCCTCAGAGCCCAGCAACTCAGCTGCTAATTAGGTTTGGAGCACAATGAACTTAAGAGCCCTTAATCAGGTAACCAAGCAAGAAGGAAGAAAAAAGTTCAACCTGAGATGAATGATTAACAGAAAAGACAGTTGATCCATATGCACAGCAATTTGTAATTGCGAGACTCTAACCATATGGTAGCCCTCCAAGCAGAGATGTTAACTTCGCACCTGCAAGACATTCATTAGCAGGAACACACGGCTGAACCCAGAAGGATCAACTTTTCTCTTCACCCATATCCTACGTACACACCACCTTCTCCGTGCGGGAAAAGCAAGGTGGGAGGAGGAAATAAACCTGTAAGACTTTTCCATTGCAGCTGGAACTTTCCATAGTTGGTGAGGAAAGCATCGGAGTAGAATCAAGTGTTACAAGCTATTTTTAGTAAAGTGTGTGTTTTATTCCCGTGGTGTAGAAATGCCAGGCAAAAATTAAATCGCAAAGCTTTAAACTCACAGTAGATAAAAACGATCATTTTGCAGTGCTCTTCTCACTCTGAAGTTGTGGGCAAATGGAGAGAGGCAGAAAGCACATCATTTTAAGAACCTGTGCTTCCAGAGCTACAGGCTGAAGGCTGTACATTTCCAGAAGTGAACATGTTCTGTATCTGACATAATTCGCGTACCAGAAATGGGCTTTTTGTGGACTATACTAAAACAGTCTCTCGCTGAAGCCATAAAGTAAACAAAGTTGAGTTTTTCAAGGTAACTAAGTATGAATGACCTTAGAGAAGAAATAACATATCTCCCTGCAGAGTTTAAAAGCTACATTTTCCAAGAGAGCTGGCAAAAAAAAAGCAGCGTTTGTACTCTTTGAAGAACAGACCACAAAGTGACTTAAATTAAGTAGATACAACTGTGAAGAGGTTTGGGCAGAGGTGAATCCAATTCTTCCAGTAAAGTCCATCCTGCTGAGAAAAGTCACTCTTCAAGTAAAATTATGTCTTTCCAAAACATAAGCATGGGAGAGAGACTACTGCTAAGCAGTATTCAACAGCTTCAAACCTGCTTCGGGATAATACCAAAATAATCTAGGAAACAATGCATAGATAAGGAAAAAAAAAAGTACCTGGATCCTTTGCAATAGCTCAGGTTGAGAGAGAGGCTTCTCTGCTAAGCAGAGGGAAAATAATCCTCAGTGTTCATACAGCACCTTACACTGAGCAAACATTACATACATCTAAGTAACCCTTCATAGCCAAAGGCAGTAAAGAGAGTCCCAGTTTCCAGATGTGGAAGAAAAAGATCCAGGGACCCAGTGGAGTTCAGACAGTCATTGCCCAGAGAGCAGCAATCGCAGCTCCTGACTCTGAGACTCCCCTGCTTTTCCTGAAGCTCACTCTAGAAGGGACAGTTCAATTAGAAGTATAACCTCTGGAGTGGAGCAACATTGCAGAGGTCAGTTACCTGCCCAAATACCCTATTTGTTACATCTTTTGGAGCATGGATTTAGTGGGAAACACACTCTCCCGTTTCAGCATTTGTAAAATAATGGACAAATCATTTCACGTAGAAAAGGCAACAGACAGGACCACCAGTCCAAAGCAACACCAGTGACTGAAAACTCCTGGTAGACAACACCAGTGTTAGAGAGAGACACTCGTACTAGGATGTTAGCCTTTTCTTTGCTAGAATGCCTAAATAAATCAGCTATCATCAAATTATTAGGTCAATAGTTTTTAAACTGTTACTCAAAGTCCCTAGCAAAGATGGCCCCAGAAGCCTGAAGTCTCTTTAAAGCTTTTTTCCTGGATTTCAAAGAATTGATATTGGAACTGAGATTACAAGCAGAATATTGCATCTGGATGAAGCAGTACAATTTCCAGAGACTGCCAACACACCCACCAGAAATTCAACAAATACTAGATGGGCCCAGAAAGAGGTCAGCTTGTGTGCTACACCGCAAGCGCTTTGGGTAACAGGCAGATCAGACTGAGAATGATGTAAAAAAAGAAGAGTAAGGGAGCATATGGAAGGGCACACACTTTACACTTGCACACATTAATGCCCTATGATAATTCAGTTTCCAGAGTATAGAGTCTCTTTCTTCAAGCAAGGTGGACAAGGAAGGAAAATTCTCCCATCAGCAGCTCACGTCTAAAACACTCCAGTTCAATTCCACTTCCTGAGACAGGAGTAGCATTTTAATAACTACCTGCTTTGGTGACCAGTTAGCTTTATCCACAACCAGTTAATCATTACACATCGCTACTAATTCAGTAGACTAACTGCACACGCAAGAATGGAAAACCAGAACAGGCATGACATAGCTGAGGTGCCCTCATGATGCAAGAGGAGAGCTCAGAAAATTACACAAAACCAAGACGAAGAAACCTCCATGCCCAAGGATCTTCTGTGCCCTTTCAAGGAAGTAGACATGAAAAAACTAACGGAAAAAGGAACACACTTTCAGAGTTACTATTTTAAGAAACTTCACAGGAAAAAGAATGATGTCATTTAAGTTGATGAGGGAAGTCACATACCGGTGTTTATTGTCCTCTTCCTCATCTCCTATCCTGTAAAGCAAGATTCCAACAGTAAAAGGTTAGCATGCCAAATTTTCAATTCAAGCATGCTGCAACACACAAACACCACACACTTGTAGAAGATTAATACAGAGATCAAAGAAAGCACAAAAAGGCATGCATAAAACCCCTTTTGCAATTGATGGTTGGTTTTTTTTCTTCTCCTTTGTAATAAGTGAAGCTATAAATGTTTACTATAGATATTTTGTCTTCCAGGATGAGAGATGAGATGTGAGGGGGCACAGAGCGTCCTACTTTCAGAAAACGTGCTTCTGTAACATTTAAAGGAAGCAGAACAATGAGGGAGCACATTACCCCAGAAAAATTAGAAGAGGAATTGAAAAAAAAAAAAGTGTGAACTATCCCAAACTAAGAATTACAACGTTTAAAATCTTAGCAATTAAAATCAAACACAGTGCTCAGACACAACACAACATTTGTTGGTTTGGGTTTTTTTTCTCTTTACCTGCGAAGCAATTTAGCCTTCAATTCTGCCTTTGTCTCATTCCAGGCATCCAGTTCCGGGCTAGTCAGAGCTGTAGGTTTCATATGGTCCAGGACAGTAATGTCTTTTCCTTGTTTCCATAAATCGTAGCGTTCCGGTTGCAGAACCCTCACAAAGACATCCATGGAAATCTTCACCATGTCTTTACGGCAAGTACACTGCAAGAGATAGCCAGACACCAACACCACATCAGAGGAATGCTTTTTTCGTCTCGTCAGCTGAGTTTGCCTTTCTCTAGAGGCAAACTAGCACTCTACTGATTTTGTCCATAAGGCCAAGGGTGGGTTACTGGAGTGGGTCATGCCAGGATTCGCACTGCCGTATACGCAGGTATTTCAGCGGAAGGGAAGGTGTTGACTCTACGGGCCCTTGGCAAAACCAGAGACAGCACACGCTGCAATGCTCTCAACGGGCAATCGAAGACGCTGTTCCTAAGAACTTTCTTCTCCCTCTAAGCCCCCCAGCCAAGCTAAAACTTTCTGGTGACTGACACCCAACATACTACTCATCTCCAGTCTCACAGTCACCAGACAGTAGTAACTTGGCCGATGCAGACCAGGTCTGAGTCTCATCTCAAACCTACGTTTCCTCCATTAGCCAAGCTCTTGTGGAGCTTCTCAGGCTGGAAAGAGATTACTAATATCACTTCATAACTGAAAAAAGCCTTAAAGGAACAAAAGACTAACCTACTGAACAAGGCAGTTAAACTTCATAATTGTACATCATAACATTGCACATAAATCCTTCACAAGAGTGTAGAGAAATAAAAAAGGCTACAACAATAACTATATTTTACATCTAAACCACATATGCCTAAGTCAAAGAAAATGTACATGATTCATCTCAACTAGCATATGCTCATTAAAATTAACCTCTGGAATTACACCCTTGCCATTGTACGTGCCTACACAAAGGCTACTTACAGGCGTTTTTACTTGGCTATCCATTTGCTCTGACGAAGCACAGCATTAACAGACTGAGTCTGGCAAGAGGATTCTCACAGGCACGACTGAATGAGCATCCAGCCTTTATCAACTTTTAACCCAAAAAAGGTACGGGATTGAAAAGGACACAGCGATACACCAATACCCACTTGGAGGCTGAAACTGCAGTTTTGGGGTTGTACACGGCAAGTTGAGCCCCCTTTTCGTTCTGCTCTAAGGTGCAGAGCTTTGCTTGGCAGGCACTGGCACTAAACTGCTTTTTAGCTTCGAGTTGAGGATGGGGTCATTACAGTCACTTTGCAGGACTTTTCTTTCGCTCTCCCTCCACACCTTTGCAAAACTATTCTATCCTTTCTCTTAGCAGAAATGCATGAAATTAAACTCGCTCCTCCCCCTTCTCCGTTCATATTTCACTACCATTAGTAAAAGATTTACGGCCCTAGTTAAGAAGCCACTGAGAGAGAAAGAAGAGTCTTTCTGTACCATTCTTGGGTATCTCACTTCCCTCCCAACTCCCGGTTTTCATTTTGCAAAGAGCACTGGCTACCTTCTGCTCCGCTCTGACCGGGAGAGCCGCAATAACCCGGCTGTGCTGAGTGGGAAGGAGTATTTATGGACAGGCACTTTCAGGAAAACTCAATTCATTTAATGAAAAATAGCGCGGGACAGAAAGGCTGGAAATGCAATTTGGCCAAAGAACGGCAGGAACACAGATGGTACCCATGCTTCACACTCCTGGCCAGGCAGAAGCTTCTCACCGGCACCTCCATCAATACCGGCTTAAGGGATTTGTATTGAGCAGATTTGCAATCGCTTTTCCTAAAGAAATTTTAAAAGCACCTGTGCACTGCCACGAAGAGGAATACAGAAGAGCATCCCACAGCACACATCATCAATGAGCTACAGAGATCGACCTCCTCTGCCTTTACAAACTATGAAAAATGGCTTAAAAGGGGAACAGTCCACTTTCTGATCCCAGCCTGGAACCGACGTGCTGCCACTCACAGATGTCAGTGCCTTCAAATCAAGTGGAGTAAGTCCCGAGTCAGACGGGTCTAAAGGTCTCCAGAATGGTCTCCAACCACCGTCAGCTTAAGAGTCGCACAAAAATGTAAAGTATACTCAGATCATCAAGAAACCACACACTGAGCTGTCTGGATGCTGTTCAGAGGGATGACGCTGTGGGCTGCAATCTCCAGCGCACCACAACACCAGAAGGCTGCAGTAGCCAAGTTCCTTTCTTTACACAAATCTAACATGATGTATGTTTGTATTTCAATTTTAATTTAATTTTATTGCTTTCACACTAGCAAGCATGAATAATTTACAAAGTCTCTTTCCTTTGGGGCTTCTTCCGAACCGCACAGTTATATTTCCTCAGCTGCTGCAGTTGCATCACATTCGCGTTCCCAGACTGACCAGGGTAGTTTTCTGTACCCTTCCCTCTGACACTGCTTCATACGGCAGATACTTCCGATACAACTGCAAAAGGGAATGTGCATGTGTGTGAGGGGTGGGAGAGGGAGGAGAATGCAGGCAGAGAAGGGCAAGAAATTTCCTTTGCAATTAATTACCTGCTCTATCCCATTAGAGCAGCACAAAAATGGCGAGCTTGTGTTTCCCTATCAGTGATATCCATTTCCATGTACTGCCTCCCCTTCCGTATACAGAGACTCATATTCCTCTCAAAGTATTTAATTGTGGTCATAAACACATGCATTTCCTGGGAGATACTATGCCTACACATCCCCCCGTCTCTCCCTATCCCAATTTCTGCAGAACATACCCTTCCATATTCCATTCCCCCCCTCAAATTCTAACACTTTCATATTCCATTATTATTAAACTTTATAGAAACACAAAAAATGAACATGTCTACACTTAAACACCACCACTAAGGAGAGATACGAAACCTCGTTTCCTTTATGTGAGCCAAAACTGAACCACAAAGCCCCAATTCAGGTACTCCCAGAGCTCTTCCGTACCACTCGGATGTAGAATTAAGAGTGATATGGTCACCCAAAGCACAGACCTTGACTAAACGGCAACGTGAAGGATCCGCCTGTCATGTCAAAGTGGCAGGTGAGAAATTTAAGGAACTCCGAGATCTAATCAAGTATCTTCATGTCTCTGCGCCGACATCGCCCATTTGGTAGCCAGACCACGAGACCAAAGTGCCNACCACTCGGATGTAGAATTAAGAGTGATATGGTCACCCAAAGCACAGACCTTGACTAAACGGCAACGTGAAGGATCCGCCTGTCATGTCAAAATGGCAGGTGAGAAATTTAAGGAACTCCGAGATCTAATCAAGCATCTTCATGTCTCTGCGCCGACGTCGCCCATTTGGTAGCCAGACCACGAGACCAAAGTGCCGAGGACCAGCAGGGCTGTCAGAGCCACAGATCAAACAACAGAATAAACAATGGAATATTCATAACCGGGATCTCCAAGGGTCGAATGCACGTCGTGAAAACGGGGGTGGAAAAAAACAAAACAAAAACCAAACCAGTTTTCGGGTTTGCTCTTTGCCTTCAGTTACAGGGGATTTGAGACCCGAAACAGCAACAAGCCAAGAGGAGTTTCCATATTCACCAGATCTGCAGGAACTTAATTTGTTCCATCTTCTGAAGGCTTTTCCTCACCTTAGCTGTCCTTTTTCATAAGCTAACGGCTTTGCTCACCATACAGGATAAGGCAACTTGCAATCTAAGCACATGCAAAAATACTAAAAGGAAATGCACAGAGTGAACGCTTTGCAAGCACAGAAAGCCAACATTCTTCCTCTACTTACGATTTTATTATCTGCTACTCAAAGTTGGAGACTGTGGTAAAATATCTGACCACCCCAGGAACCCTGTCTCATCAATTATAACTCAAAGACTGATAGTGGAAAATTTGTGGCTACTGAATGTGTAACTTATCTCTCTTACCATTTTTTTTTTAAATAAAAACACTAATAAGTCTATATAAAATAACAGTCAGATAAAAAGACTGCCTCCTTACAGTAATAGAAATGAGATGATATATGGAAAAAAGCAGCCTCATTCAACCTCAACCTTCAGCGTCATTTTTGTAAGGGTATTTCCCTCACTTCCCATCTATTAACAGTAAACTGTACCCCATCTGTTACACAACATAAAAAGTTAATGTAAAATAACCCTTCTCCTTATGTAGAAATAGTCACAAAATTGATATATTTAAATTGGCATCTCTGGTTCTCATTGGAAAACCCCTCACATTCAGATGAAATCAGGGCCCACTGCACAGTTAGGACTCCACTAGCCTCCCACTGCGCCTTAATGGGAATTTAAATATAAGAAAACCCAATACGCTCAAATTGAAGTTCTTTCAGCTATTGTGCCATCATTAAATGCCAGACCAAAGTCTTTGCTTAAAGCTTTTGTAGCTGCTTTTTCGTAACAATGAAGCCCAAAAGCAAGTTACTAGGAAAGCGAGATGGTTACGCTCAAAAGGCAGCTAAGAAGTTCTGTGTATTATAGGAACACATATCACTAACACAGACAACTCTCCTGAACGTCTCTCCAGAAATTCCCTGGACAAGGTATAAAGTTTCAGCTTTTGGGAGAAACACAAAGTCCTCCCAGTATAATACTCTCAAACAGCTATCCAACTTGTTACCGGATTACAGGCGTCTTACTTGCGATCTCATTAAGGCTCACCCAGTATGACAGAATAAAATACTCTGGGCTCCAGTTTAGTTTTCCTTCCACTCAGCCCAGAGCTACGTTCCCACTCAGACGCTGTATGGCAATGCTCTCGCTGACAGCCAAGGTTTCAAAAGTGACAAAGGCACACAAATTGCGAGTACGTACCTGCGAGATGAGTGGCACGTATTCTGCAAGTAAATGAAGAGTTAAACTCTGAGAAGAAGGAGAAAACCCCAAAATGGATAGTTTGTGTGTTTAACGGTTGGTAGTTGAAAGCTGGTGGGAAAGAAGATGAGCCTTGACCCCCTGTTTCTAGTGTAATTACCAGCATTGCCCTAAGTCTCAACAACAAACCAGTTCATTAGGAAACCCACTGGAAATCCTTGGCAGAGTTTCATAAACAAAACAATTAGGCAAAGATTTCCAAGGCCTCCCCCGGTCCCTGGCCGCAGGGCACGCTTTCTCCTTGCGCGCTTCCTTAACTTGCTCCCATAACCTTCCACGCGGATTTCTGTAGGCAGAAGAGTTGGGCAAGTGAGGTTAGCTGGGGAGCCAGATTTACCCCACTCCACTCCATTCGCAGTAAGAGGATTCTTGTTCGTGATATAATTTAAAAATGCTATGTGACATGCTTCATTTTAGGCAAATAAAACAATAACCCACCCCGAC
Organism: Himantopus leucocephalus; assembly: GCA_003993805.1. Classification (NCBI taxonomy): domain Eukaryota; kingdom Metazoa; phylum Chordata; class Aves; order Charadriiformes; family Recurvirostridae; genus Himantopus; species Himantopus leucocephalus. The sequence continues at coordinate 5,187,862 of RSEF01000028.1, forward strand.
TGGCACCAGGCTTCTGCTGACGTAACACGGAGATTTCTTCTTTTTTTTTTTTGGCAAAGCTATTTTGCACCACCTCTGCCAGAATTCTTTTTTATCTTTCGCTATTCTGTAGACTGCACCTGTAAGGATGTGCCGACGACTCCGAATCTATCTCAAATATACGCAGCCCTCATTGCTGCCAGACACCCACCACCACGGCGGAGGGGCAGGGGGAGGATCACCTCAGCGGGGTCCTGAGTTGTATTTCTCAGATAGGGCTGAAAGAGCACAGAAGGAAATTCAGTGCTCTCGGCAGCACTCCAAGAACGGGATTCAATGAAGAACCAGTTCCTTTCTGGCTTGACAGACTCATTCCAGTACAAGGGATAAACAAAATAAGCCTTTTACCCAGTGGTTAGGATGTGGTCTACAGTGAACGTCATTCTGAGGTTATCTCAAGGTATTATTTCTTCTGCACCGTAAGACTTGCAGCTGGCGAGAGGAGTCTACCAGGGAGCGCTCTGGTGGGCAGACAGCACGTCATTTCAGCGGGTCAGCACCCTCTGCTCGCACACGAAGCGAGCAGCAAGCACGAACTGAGGTGGCTTGGCGAAGTTCTGCAGCTCTGAAGTGACAGACACACTAGACAATTCTTGCTAAGTGACTAAAGTTAGCCTTTTATCCCCCTGTTTGATCATCTGCTTTTTATTCATTGCTTTTAAAAAGCAAGCCGAATGCTGGGCTGGATTACACGCCCATAAACCAACACATGAAGGAGTAAAATCCACCATTTTGTATCCTGTGTATGACAATCAAGATCTATAGGCAGTTTGTAGAAACATGAATAATTATGTTTGGTGGAATATGAAGTGTCAGAATCTAAAGTGACAAGCCGAGATTTGCTTCTAGCACACTATGAAATTCTTCCCCCTGATAATAGCGAGTACTCTTCAGTAACATTTTTCAAAAGGATACGAAGCTGAAATATATTTTTTGCAACTCCAAATGCTACAACTTAGAACGAAGGGAGGGTTGATGTACAAACAAAGGAGGCAAGACGTTGTGTAGCAATCCTAAGGGAAGCAGCAATCGAGACCCCTCTGAAAACAGCACAGCAAATGAAGTGCTTCTGCCTCTGCCCTGGAACAATCCAGACCCACCTGCACATATTTTCGAAGCAGTTAGAGAGCCCGGTGAGTACAGAGCAGAAGCAAGATCTGAATCCTGATGAGCGAGGTTAGGAAGCGCCCAGCTATGAGCCACCCCAGGAAAGCCCTGAAACTGCTAACTGCCACCAGGGAACCAAGCTGGAAGGAAAATTAGAAGCATGACCAGCAGGAAAGACAAATAATGAAGCAAAATGGAGTTAAAAAAAAATAAAAAAGAGGCTGTTGATAAGCAATCTACTCTCAATGCACTATAATAAACAGTGGGCTGTGTTTTTAAAGTGTTCTTCATGCACAAACGGAGAGGCAGAAGGGTAAACAACGTTGCCTACACTAAAGGAATTTCTGTGGAGGACATCAAAAAGGGAAGGTACCTGACAAGAAAATGTAGTATCAATTCACAGCTACTTTCCACTTTTACACTGCCTTTCAGAGATCTAACATCACTATTTCTGCAACTCTAGAACAGAATGCACAATTTAGTTATTTATTCTTCGGTGGAACATAAGACTGCTCTTCCTTCTTCATATCTACGCCCCCATGTGTCACACCTGAAGCAATCCTGACGGAGCAGCACCAGCCGGACAGGAAAGCACAATGCTAAGGCAGCTTTTAAAAGGGATTTTTGATGGCCTTGCCATGCGAGCATCCCCAAAGCCAGATGACCCTTAAGCCTCTGCTCCGACACATGAATGACTGGGGCTGGAAGACTTTATCGGGGACTCCTGGGTGACAGAGAAGCTGAACGAACAAGCTGCAGGGAGCACATTCTTCACATGGCTATTTACTGCAGCCACAAAGCACACCACAACCTCCACACTATAAATCACAGGGTTAGCGAGGCAGAGAGGGAATGGGAGACTCCGTCAACCCAGCAGCATCAGGACTCTGCGGGTTCAGGGCAGTTTCCATCCCAGAGATCCGGCAGGTTCCATCGCAGGCTCCTGGAGAGTCACCCTGAGCTGGCGAAGTCATTACTAAGCAGCACTCAAAAAGTCAAGAACAGCATGCTTTACACCTCGCAGTAATTAAGCTGAAGTAAATTAGGCTGAGTAGCATAAATAGGCCTAGTCAGTACTTCTGACTGGGATCTTGGAAGAGGGCTGATAAAACGAAGCTCCAAGAGAGTTTCAGAAAAATAACTGGCTCCTTTCCACCTTAGCGTGAAAAACACTGTAAAAATTCCTCTTCATTGCACAGAATCACTGCTTTGTTGAGAGTAAGCTATTAGGGACGTTTACAAATAATAGAAGAAAATAAGTACAAAAAAGAGGTGGAGGATTTTGTACAAGAGCAATTTTAAATCTGTCTGACAAAAATAAACTACGGAAATGCTGCTCCGTAACAGATTTTTTTATATATATTCTAAGCTTAAAAGGTCTCATTATAGTCAGTTAAGGCAGACATACAAAGTAACGCAAAAATACAATTCTGATTTTCCTTATTTCGAAGACCAATTTTACAATATTACCAAAAGATTCTGCAAAAACCTCATGAATTTTGTTTTCTCGGAAAACAAGGACATCTTTTAAGAGAAAACCTACTTACATCTGAATAGTAAGAAGTAAGCTTCAATTTTACAAGGAAAATTATACGCTAGACAACTTCAAACCGCAAATACTCCAAATGTAAATTTGGGATCTGGTATTCCAATATTATACCAAAAGAAAACACGTGAGGAGCTCTGTAAAAGACCATAGTCTGAGATCCAAAAGGCACCTCTCTTGAAGACGCCTTTGTGTATCAGTAAAACCCAAACAGAAGAGTCTTCCTTGTCTTCCCCTTCTCCCCAGAGAAATGACTAAGCAGCAGAGCGGGACCGAACTGCGCCGGAACGGAGGTCTGCGCGGGGATACTGCACAGGATGATGAAGGCTACTTATTTCAGAACACAAAATGCGGGATTTGGAAAGGAAGGGCAACTTGACCCCACTTTATATTGAGATAGATAATTCCAGCACTATCTCTGGAGTAAACAAGAGATAAAATGAAGGTATGAAAATGTCAACCGATAGTAACACAGATGTTATCACCCAGGAGTGTCTGCCAGTATTATAAAGGAAAGTGCAAGAAATTGTTCCCCTCCCATCCGCTTATTTCCAGTCCGGTTTGCAAAAGAAATAGAAAAGCCGACCTGTGAGGTACACTTAAATTTCTTATAAAATTATACACTCCGAAACTGTCTTTTTGAATACCAGGAGACTTACAGGGCACCTCGGCTTCAGGAAGGACACTTTACGAAAACACTTGGGTTTCAAAGGGTTGTTCACTCTAATGCACAGCTATGGAGCCCCTCTCTCTGTTGATGGCTGCATCTAAGAGTTTTCAGAAACAAAGCGAATCCAAACAGTCACGCAGAAAGGAACCACAGGTTTGTGTAGCAAAACAAAGAGAAAAAAAAAACCCTGATGATAAGGAATGAAAATTATCCTTCGCTGCCTTTCATTCACCAGGGCTTCTTCAACAACCAAACAGAAAAAAACCCAACCGTGACAAAGAGTTAATGGAAGACAAATGACTGAAGAACTTCAACTATGGAGTACAAAAGAAAATATTTCTCCCTAATTTTCTAGGCTCTGCCTATGCAGGTAAACATTATCTACAGTATAGAGAAATAAAACCATCCCTACTCAAAAAAAAACCCCAGTAATGTTAAGGTCTAATGCAGAGTATTCAGATTACAGATGACTCCTGAAATATTGCGCCAGTATCTCCAACACTACAAAAAACCCTTTTAAGTCATTTCGTCTGGATCTCTTTTTACACTGTGACAGATTGATACTCATGTTAGTCAAATAGGACTGCATCTTAAAAAAAAAGCATTTCCTGCCAGGTTTGATCTCCTCATGCAGCACAGCAAAGAATGCTGAAATGAATTCCCATCACGTATTCAGAAAGACCTAGTGACAGCACACCGGGATTATCTATGGGAGCCCCAAGATTAACTGAAGGTCTCCCTCCCACCCATAGCCCAGTGGGACAGATGTGCTCTCCCAGCACAGCTTTTCACACAGATGAGGTGGAATAGGCAAGCTGCGGTTGGCCTCAAAGTCACCTTGACTGGAGGGAAGTCAGCTGCAACACAAGGTTCCTCGAGGACAGATGGAGACATTTACATTGACAATAAATGGGATAACAGTTAAAGAGCTGTTAATTCTTACACTTCTGGGCACAATGTCCAGCTGTAGGCAAGACATCTATTTCCCAGTGGTACACCACCATATAATTAAAGACATGAAGTAAAGGCGAATGTTATATCCTTCCTCTGAATGTACGGAGATTGGCATTTGCTAAGAACAGAGAGCAATCCGTCCTGACGATTTATCCACATCACGAGAGATGACATGAATTTTGTCTGTCACATACCAGCACTCAGCGCTGAAGCTGGAGAAGCAATTATTAGAAGGATCAGCAAATCAGACTCAAGAGGGAAGCACCTGCTGTAACGAAAAAGCTGAAACAAGACCAGGGCAAACCTAAAGAGAGAAACCAAAGAATTCTGCTGAACGTTTGTGGTAACCCATGTGCCGAAAGCCACCAGCTCTCAAATAGCCCACCTGAGCCTGGGACATGCTAAACAGACACCAGAGACATCTGACACAGATGAAGACACAAATTTATCTCTGTGTACTGGCCCCATGGTTAATGAAGACGTTTTTGTCAATATTTTCTTACAGTAAGAGGCTACTTGTCAGCAATGGTTATGACTTCCATCTGAAGACATGAAGCGCAGCATCACACCCCAGTCACCGTTACACATACGCCCTTCCAGTTCCTCCACATCAGCTTCTCCCAAGCAGTTCTGAGACAGACCCCAAAACCTCTCACCAGGTTCTCAAAAAGCTGGTTTATTCACTTGGGTATTCACCAAACCAATTTCCACTTAAATTTTTAAGCGCCTGTTAATCCTGGTTACAAGTTTATCCACTATTGTTTTCCAGCAAAACTCTGCGGCCATTGCTTTTTATTTTGCTAAGGCTGATGCTTGTTCTACGATTAGAGCAGAACCAGCGTCTGAGTTGATCTTTAAGCTTCAGTCTGGTTATTATGTATTTTTTTACAGCCTACGCAGGTTCTGCTGTGGTTAAAAGAACATCTGATCCATCTGGCAGGCAATTAGCACAGCTCTGTCTGTGTTTCTCCAAGGTGAGCCATTACCTTGCTATGCCAGCTCGCTCTTACGTTATGCCATTGACATATATCGCTCTCAGTAGAGCAGAATCCAAGTTTCATCCCCAGGATAACGTCCAGGAGAACATTACAACTGGCTAATTTTGAACCTTACCTTGTCCCCAGTCTCACGGGTACTGGTAGGACAAGCCAGCCGTATTGCTAACCCGAGGACAGGAGAAGGATCGTCTCCGAGCCAACTGGCTCCGCTGCCGTAAGAGCATGTACCTGCAGAGCGCCGCCCAGCCCAGAACTTCCAAGAACTTTATAAACGAGTATGTGACAAGAAAAAAAACCTGCTCTGATGTGGGCAAGGATAATCTAATTGTGCCTGAGAGCACAGAAATCAATATAGCTATTTTTTAAATTTAGTAAACCTGCAGTAGTTAACCCAAAATCACACACTCCAGGACGTCCCTCTCCACAAACGTGCAGGGAGCTCGAGTGTACACACTCAGCTGATATTTCATTAAGTCCCTGTTTAACTTAAAATGAGATTTAAACAAACCTTTTGCCCTTACAGTGTAACAGCGTTCACACCTCATCTGGAACCTGATAGTAAAGTATCAAAGGGTTAATTAACATGTACGCAGTGCGTGGTTTAGGCAATATTAAACAGAAATCTCTGAACAGACAAGTGTCACTGAGTGCAATGGAAATAAATTGGGCGTCTCCTTCCACACTTCAACTTCCTCTCCCTAGATTTGCTCACAGCTCTCTATGCTGCTTGTTCAGTAATTTCACGCTACGCTGCTTAACAATGTAAGCATGGAGGCTCAATCTAAAACTGCACTTCCCAAATGTCACTTGTTTGTGAACACATGGCTGAACCCAAAATTGCTTTTAATATTAGAGTGGTGCCTGCTGGCACTGCTGTAGTTAAGGGTCTGTCAGAATTTCCATGATAAACCCCATTTTCCGGGGTGTAATACCATGACCATTTGCTACAGATAAACCTGGTATACAAGGTCACAACAGACAAACACGATTTTTAAAATTTTCAAACCAAGTTTGTTTGGCTGTTTTTGAGTTTAAGACACTTAGCGCTGATTTGAGGCCTCTTACAGTTCCAGGTTTTTCTTGCCATCCCTATAACTCCAGAACAAATTCAAATGTACAACTCCCACTCCGCTCGGCCCTGGAGCCTCGAATACTGCGCAGGGTCTGGCCTCCAGCCTCGGTGGGATACGAAGGGATACTTCACCTTCAGAACCTGACGGGCTGAGCTCGCTTTCCATGGGATGAGCTTCTCGGACACCAACTATTGTGCCACTGGATAGTCAGACAGCCTGCCTGCAGTTGCTGAGGGGGGATGTAGAATACCAAAAAGGGGAAAAGGCAGGAAAAAAGGTCCTGTAGGGTGACAACCATCTTCCTTTTCTAGTTGGGTTAATAATGTTCACTTATTAAAAAGGAAAAATAGGAAGAAAGAGCATGGGGTTTTTTTTGTGATTCTACAAGATCCCTTGAAGCCTGGAGTGCCAGAAACCGCACCAGCCTCCAGAAGCAAAAAAGAGTGACTCGCATTAGTCACAAAGCAGCCACTCGGGCTGATTAACACACAGCATTGATCGCTACCAAACAGAATTCTGTGCAGAAAGTTTCAGCTTGGCTCACAAATGGCCGAAAGCCTTACAGCAAACACGTGGCGGGTTCAAGAGGGTGCTGTCAAGGACCCCAGGATCCCAACGACGCCATTCCGTAATCATCTACCTTTTACTACTCTCTGAATATAGACCTTTGTAAAGAAGAAACAGACATCACTACATTGTTCCACAGACTGAGACACAGATGTGCTTGAGTCCACTTTGAACAGAGCTGGTTTTGTCCAGAAGAAAGCACTAGGATGCATTACAAAAGTTACAGTGTCAAGCTGAGCTGATAGAAGAAGAAGAAGTGAAGGAGACAGATTTCACCCTAGAATGTAACTTTTAAGTCTGCCTTTCTGGAAAGGAACATCTGAGGCAATTTTCAAACGCTAGCCCCTCTGTAATCATTTATCCTTTCCTCAAAGACTGCGTGGAACTGATCCCCAATTTAAAAATTCACAGATCCTATTGAATCAGTTATGCTGACCAGTTGTACTTCACACTTAAACAAGAGAATGCAGTATGTGTGCTGTCGTGAAAAGCGTCACTGACTTCAGAAGTGTCAAAAGTTACAAAAAGTACAAGGACTTTGCCCTAATGAGAAACAGCCACACCAAGTCATTTCAGCATGACTCTCCTCTTCAAACTTAACTGAGTGCATAGATTAGAGAAATTCAGATATTTTCAGAAAGTTATTACCATAGTCTTATTAAAGCTTAAAAGTATTTCCAGCTTATTCCTTCCCCTTCAGTGTGTACCTAATGAATTGTATTCAGTTACATCACTCACCTTATTCACTATGAAATGCAGTTTGGATGCGTCAGAAAACTAATCCTAACTTACTAGTCTCAAAACAACCCCTTCACGAGGCGTACATACCATCTAGCATTTGAGACAGTCATTACTATGCCCTCAAAATGACATGAATTTATCAACAGGCATAAACCAGCAACATGGCACAATGAAAGAGCACATCGTCAAAACAAAGGCACTTTCCATTTTGTTCTTAAGGTTGTCTCCCATTCATTCCTTTGGATTTCATGAGCTAGCGGTTTCAAATAACCCTTCATCCCAACGGACACCTACTTGGGTTGCCATTTTTCCATAGTCAATCCATCGCAAAGTGGCAAAGTTGGTAGACTCAGCACAGTTGAAGCCATGATTGAAGCCTGCATGGTAACCGTAAGGAAATGTAATCATAAACTCTCCAGCTTCCTGGGTGATCTGAAAAACAAAAGGAAGAGATACCCACACATCAGTTGACATAGCAGCTTCAAAACAGAGACCTATAAAGAAATTCACTGGTTACATCTCTCTTTTTCAACCGGAGGGTAGGCAGAATAGTCGTTACCATGTCTTGGCTAAACCTGGAAACATTTCTTGTTAACTGCAGAAATACTGAAGTACTTCTATTAAGGAAAAGACAGTACAATGGATGGAAGGGGTCACAAGATCTGAACTATTTAGACTCACAGGCTCCAGTTACAAAAAGGGTCTCAGGCTGCAACATTCCGAAAGATCAAGAAATCTTTAGATAGTGACCACTTTAGCTCATGGTAAGCCCAAATCTACACTCCCACCACCATGGTAGTGGAGCCAAGAAAACTGGATTTCCCTCCTGACGTGCACTCTACACTGCAGGGTCCTGCTGCAGTACGCGCTGCCTCTCACTGCATTTATTTCCCCACTCGCATTTGTCAGTCTTATTCCCATTTGTTCACTCGTAAGTCAAACAACCTAAAAATTACAGCTCACCATTTGTCTACTTAAGTAAAATTAAAACAATAAGCATTATGGGCATTAGTAATATAAGGTTTAAAAACTCTGCGGATTGCAGCTGTAATCAGAGGCCAATCAATTTGTGATGCTTCTAGAAAACCGTCTTTATCAATCTTATGCAAAGATGACATCAGGGGAAAAAAGTAACTTAATTGTTAGAGTATGGCACGGGTCACCAGAACAACCCACGGTGACATAGCGTGCTCGGAGCAATCCTTCCAGTCCAGCTCTCCAGCTTAGCAAACATACGACAGCACCTCTCCTCTGTGGATTAGGAAAGAAGCAAAATTTGACCTTCCCTGTCTTTCCAACCCAGAAGTGCTGACAGACCTTTCCTAGCAGCCACGTGCCACTCCATTGGGATTCCTTCCCACCAGCAGTAACTCACAGCAGAGCAGGTCAGAGCCTGCAGAGACTTCAAAGAACTTACCGCTACAAACCCAAGGATGGGTCCAAATAGAACATGTAAACAGACCAAAGTTAAAACATTTACCCACTGGCTGGACTAACACCTAAGCTTGCTGATGTTATTAACATTAGCAGAACAATTTAAAAAAAGAAACAAAAAAAAAAAAAAGAGAATAAAAACTGGTGTGATTAAACAAGAAGCTTCTGCAGTATTTCGGCACGAGAGGTGCTGAAGTCCGGTCTGTACCCGGCTTCACGCAGCATCCTCCCATCCAGCCCCCTCTGTAAATCAAAGCGGAGTGGTAGATTGCTAACTTCAGGAGACGGAAAGATTATGTTTCTGTCAGGAAATCTACATCCTGGTGTCTTCATTTCAAGCCCACAGTGTATGTCCTCCATGTCACTGCTGTCAACATTATCCCTACAATAAATTAGAAAGCACTCAAGATGATGGATAGGCCATGCAGAAAAGTAATAACTATTGAAGGAAAGCCAGCACAAACTGCCACTCATGGAGAAAGCCCTAAATTTACTGACTTCTGCAAGCTCTTGAAGAATAAATGGAGAAATCAATATGAGATTACAGAAATACACATTTTTAATTATTAAAAAGCCCTAGTATTGATCTGTTTCTTTTTTTTCCAGAAGTAAATACCATTATAGAGATTTATAAATGCGTGCCTATTCACTTCATTGAAATCTGCCAAGAATGTAGATGAAGGGATCCTATCTCTGTTTCTAAAGAAAAATGGCACACGTTCACTGTTTCTGAATAATAGCAACCCTCCTTCAAAAGCTACTATTTCGGGACAGGAGGTATTCGGATATAGGCTGTACAGGCTAAAGAGATCTCCTCCTCCTTTTTACATTTAAAAACATCCTTCCAGTGAGCGCCACAGAGGAGAGAGAAGCTGTCATAAAAAACACACTCCCCCCACACTCTGTAAATCAGGATTAGGAATTATATTTAAGTAACACGTTAATAATCCCCCTTCCTTCAAAATATTTGGGTTTGACATACTGTAGTCCTCTACATGTACACTGGTCTCTTCTATGTTTTGTCAAAAATAGGGAGATGAGAATTGGTTTCCTACCATTCCGATAGCGCATATTTTAAAGGTTTCTACATATACTCAGTATGAAGGAGACACCAGACATCAATCTGCAAAAAACCTTCACGTCACACACCACAGTGGGAAGATTCATAGCGGGCAGCCTAGCTAAGCAGGAAAAGACTTTTTAACCAAGCAATAAATTACAAAGTCCCTTATTTAAACCACCTCGTACCCCATCCCCAGCACCGCACAGCTCAGTAAAGCTGACTGGGGATAAACTTGGAAAGTTTTCCTCTGTTGCCTTTTTTACAAACTCCTTTGCTCCTCTTGGTTGGTTATCGATCAGAAATCACTTAGTATATAATTACTAGTCAATGCCACTTTCCTCAGACAGATGGAAAAGCAAAGATACAACAATATATTATTCCGGAGAAAAATATGCCCACCTACAACATCCCAACATTTGAAGTCCTGCAAGGATTTCCTTCACTTTCTGACCTCCGGCAGCCCCAGGAGTACTGCCCCAGCACGCTGCTTGAATGAAACGGCAGAAATTAATTCCCATTTCCTATTCTTCTCCATTCTGCAGGATGACTGCACGTCACTGGAGGATCGCATGGCAAACTTTACTTAGAACAGCTAGCGTGCACCAACGGGTACTTTTTAAATTATTATTTTCACCTTCTTCTTTCGATAAGCAGTGCATGCTTTTTAGGCTGTGTTCAGCCAATTATTGCACCGCTTACGGCTTCTGGTTAAAATACCTTCGNCGGCAGAAATTAATTCCCATTTCCTATTCTTCTCCATTCTGCAGGATGACTGCACGTCACTGGAGGATCGCATGGCAAACTTTACTTAGAACAGCTAGCGTGCACCAACGGGTACTTTTTAAATTATTATTTTCACCTCCTTCTTTCGATAAGCAGTGCATGCTTTTTAGGCTCTGTTCAGCCAATTATTGCACCGCTTAAAAATACCTTCANAGTGCATGCTTTTTAGGCTGTGTTCAGCCAATTATTGCACCGCTTACGGCTTCTGGTTAAAATACCTTCGCAAGAAAAACGCTGCAAGAAGTAGGAAGACAGCGTTCAACTGATACTGCAGCAGGAAGAAGCATAAGAAATCCTTAAATTTCAGTTTAGGCAAATAAATAAAGATAAGGTCAGACAGATTTTTCAAGAGGTTGCACTGGCTACAGTTTTTTTACTCTTTTCTGAGCATGGTCGGGATACAGAACGTCTTTTATCCTCTGTTAGAAGTCATTTCTCAGAAGGGCATCGATGCATTAGTTTAATACCTCCCATATTCCAATCCACATATCCACTCTCCTGAAATCCTTACCAAAACATTCAGATCCCGCAATTAGATATTTTAATTATTATTTTCAACCATGTGTAGTGGGTGGCTGTGTTTTCACCCTTGGGAATTAGGTTCCACTGATAGAATTACAAGAAAAAAAATGGTTTGTTGCTCTCTCTGAACAATTTAGTATCAACCATCATGTGCAAACTAGGCCAAGTCTGGCTGCCCATGTTGAACCACAAGCACCACATTGCTTTGTGCGAGTCTCCCCTGCGCTGACAGCGAGCTCATCCGACAAGCCAGATGATCACACTTCAAATTTCATTTGTCATAGCTTTCCACTAGGAAAAACGAAAACAGTCTCTGGAGCAGTAAATTGAATGAATTCAGAGTTTTTATGCTATGAAAGAGCCAAGACCTTTTACTTCCATCTCAAAGAATCACCAGGCTCATCAAATAGGTGCTACACTGTCTCAGGTGGACTAACTCTAGCAAAACCACGCTTAAAAAAACCCCAAACATCAGAACTTGAGAGTTCTTAGAAAAAGATGGGCATAATATCTACAGATACTCAAAGGGAACAGGGAAGGATGCAATCAGTTTGAATCGGGCATTCTTTGACACTTCCCCCTGCAGTGAAGAGTCCTGGTGCCTCTAACTCAATCCCGTTCCCCACACCCAAAGGCTGTCCTTGGCCGTCCTGGCGGGACAGGCTCTGTCTGCCCGTAGCGCACACAGCAGCAGTTGTTGGACCGATTCTGCACAGATACTAAATCCGTGGTAAGCACGCTCGGCTGAGGAGATTTACTTCTTGCCAGAAGACTTTAAGAATAAGCATATTAAAACGATCATGCCAAATAAACATGACCCCTCATTTCACATAAGAGGACTTAAGAGATTCATGGATCCTTACTGGCTTAGCGGGAAAAGAACGCTTACGCAACAGGCAACCAGCATGTCTAACTCCAGGTTTTTTGGTTCATATGGGATGCAGGAGAAAAAAGTCTGTGTTCAAGAATTACCAATGAGTTATGCTGCCTATTGATAAGCCATTACAGTTTGCTCCTCTCTACCTGGAGAGGCTCCCTAATTGACAACGGTAGTTCGAGTGAAAGCTTTTATGAAGAGAAGCACTTCACAGAAAGTGTCTTAGCCAAACCACAAATCCTCATTTACAGGCAGCCACCTGGTTTAAACCGATAGGATACATTTAGCATAACAATGCATTTAGAAATTAAGCAAATTGCTCCCCAGCGGCTTGCAATTAATTGTTTCCTTAAAAGAGGGGTGCTGTGTTTTGCGCACCTCAACAACTGGTCAGTGTCTTCAACGCATCCTTTGTACCTACCCGGTCAAAAGGAATGCCGTACTTCTTCAAGATTGAGGGCGAAATGAGGGTCATCTTGTGACGGAGGAAAGCATCACATCCCTGAGAGCTTCCTGGAAAAAATCCTGTAGAGACATTAAAAAGGAGTATCACTATAGGAACGTTATATCCAACCATTATTTAAGCAGAGACAAGCTGACAAAATGAAAACCTGCCTCAATACTTCATAGCGATCAAAACAATAGGCATACAACTGAGGACGTCAGTAATTGGCACATCCCTCACTGTTTAAAATACCAGATAAATTTTGTGACAAAAACTTGCACGTTGAGCATCTAAATCTCCTATGTTTGAGAATAAGCAACTTGGCCAAAATCTCAGTAAAACCCTGGCAAACTAAGAAACAGAACCTCTCGGTCTCAAGTTTTGGGTAGTACCCTGAACCCTGAGCCACCCTTTTGCTGAATATGGACAAGGAAAGGGTGTCGAGCATGCACCATCTCCTCCAAACACCGCTATGTCCTTTGTTACCTTCTCTGATGGGCAGCTACACTATTCCTGGGAAAGGTATACATACAACTCAGAAGATTCCAGACTGACCTGCCCTACATACCACCCCCAAAAGGAAAAAAATAAGTACGTAGGTGTTAATATTCAGTCAAAAGAAAGAAAGGAAACAACTCGCATCCGTCACAAGGAAGGAGGGACACTCATTCACTGGCCGCAGTGGTCACTAACGAGTCTGGCAGAGACACCACGATCGGACTCAGCATCTCAGCACGGCGAAGTGTTAAGTTCTACCATAGCTACAAGATCCACACTGAGCTATTAAATCAAATCACAAATAACTAAAATACTAATATTGCGGTGCAAACTGAACAAACCCCTTGATGTCAGCACTTTGCTCCCGGAAACGTCAGCTAAACCAACGTAACACCATTTTGTTCATGACCATGTGTTCCACTCCAAGTGGGTGATTCAATAACAAATTATGTGTTTATAGGGATTGAAAAATATCACCATTTAGGAAAATAAATAACCCAAGCTCTGGAAACAACACTAATTGATGAGACATAATGGAAGGGGTTTCAGAAAGTGAAAAGGATTACTGGATTCCAGGTTTTCTTATATTTTTGTACTAAAAGCATTTCAATTAAAATTATGACTGTCTGCTACCCAGTCTGTCGTCCCTCTCTGCAGTTCCTCTTTTTAATGCACAGTTTAAGTGGCTCTCATTAAAGCTACTAATAAAGAAGCACATTTTAAGTGATTAGCACCAATAACATGGCAACACATTAACATTCTCTCCATGGGCTCCACAGCTCTCCCAGTGAGCCCATTTACAGCTCAGCTATTCATTTTCCATATTAATTGCACACTCGTTTCTCCACAGTAAACTTCTTCATAGTATAGACCACCGATGCATAGGACAGGGAGAACGTCCAAGCAGCAACACTGCTTCACTGTAGTTTCAAAACATCACCCATCCCAACTTCCAAAAGGTACTAAGCAACGGAAAGCTAAAATAAAGATGACATCATTGATAATTCGCTTCTGGTGTATACGTTGCCAACCACCGATGTGTCTCAGAAATTGATCATCAGTGAAAATGAGTTAAAAAAACCGCAAGAGACTTAGTATTACTTATGTCAGACTTTGGTGTGGCATTTCAGATTCCACAGAGCACAGGTCATCTGGATTTACTGACTTTTTAATAGATGAAAAAGTAACTTTTATGAAACCTGGCAAATGACTAAACTGAACTGTAGCTTTGAAATGTGATGTTGCTGAGCAGCAATTTTCAATATCATTTGTACTCAGGGATCTACGGCTCTCAGTGCACAGGAAAACAGTACCACCATGCCCTAGGACATTTATACCCGTTTATTCTACGCTTATCCTCCACAACCAGTTGCTCCCTTCAACACCCTCCCCTTTTTTATTCAAGTATGAAACAGTCAACAGAGCGTCAGACTGTCAGCAAACAGTGTCATTACTACGAATTTGCTTACTTTCTGGAAAAACAGTATCAGAACATTTTTTTATTTTGCATCAGAATACAGTCTTCCAGATTTTCCTGCCTGCTTCTGCTGCACTAACTTCAACAACAGATTTAAATCACTGAAGTATGCTCCACTGAAGATGAAACACATAGATTTTGAGTTAATTATTCTGGGACAGGAGCTTTTTTTAGCTGGGCAGCGCCTAGAACATTTGTGAGTGAACAAAAATAGCAATAAAACCCAAACCCAACATCAACAAATTAAAAAATACACACTTCTGCAGGCAGACATCTTCCCCGAAGCTTCCAGCATTACCAACTGGAAATGAGTAGGAACACCAAGGAGAGGACGCCCAAGGCTGCGCCCGCCGCTTGCACTGGGACGGGCAGCACCGAGCGGCCGACCTTGGCGGGGAGGCAGGCAAGAACTCACACACAAGGTTTTTCAGCAGCTGAGGCTGGCGCTTTGTAAGGCCAAAAAATTTACAGACAGCCTGGTGAGAGGTGGAAGTTTATCACAGCTCGAGCTAGCCCTGCTCTTTTTTTTTTCCCCCTCCCTTTTTTCTTTTTTTTTTCTTTTGTTTTTTTAAGATGGCCTTTATTGTACTGAAAGACAAAGGATGATGAGGCTGGAATAAAAGGAAAGCCACCAAATACAGTGTGTGTCATTACAGAGCGAAGCGAGAACTCCCCCAGCTATTCTCTATGAACGCTGTTGCTGAATTTCTAAGCACTTCCCTACTTAAGACTGAAAGTAATCAACATTAATACCGTATAGGTAACATTTATAGTGGGGAAGAAAGAATAGGACCTACCACCCTTTTTCCCTGCAGAACGTGTGTATGGGGGTGTCAGGAAGGCCCCCAGGCTGCACTCCACACAGCTGCAGCAACAGTCCTCACCTCACTGCGACAAACCTCGTATTACACACGGAGATGAATGATGGGTCTCTTATTAAAGCCGTTTCCCTGACATGGAAGCGTTTGGTCTCAATGCCTCAAGATTCAAGGTGTTTTCTATCAATTTTAGTTAGGGTCACGGTGTGTCAGGAGACCGAGGCTTTGAGAAAACAGCGGCACCAGCAGGAAAATTCACTGGCAAGTTTTCTGACTCTGAAGCTATTCTACCCATGCAGCAGGTTCATCAAGCAGCTCTTGCAGGATTGAATTCTAACAGCCCGTTCAACATCAATTCTTTATCAATCCATTTAAAAATCAAGGGTAGGNCTATCAATTTTAGTTAGGGTCACGGTGTGTCAGGAGACCGAGGCGTTGAGAAAACAGCGGCACCAGCAGGAAAATTCACTGACAAGTTTTCTGACTCTGAAGCTATTCTACCAATGCAGCAGGTTCATCAAGCAGCTCTTGCAGGACTGAATTCTAACAGCCCGTTCAACGTCAATTCTTTATCAATCCATTTAAAAATCAAGGGTAGGATTCTCCCCTGGGATGCCTCAGTTTTCACTGAGAACGCACCCATGCGTTTGTCCAACGCTTACCTTTCGCGAGGCGTTCCAGCCTCTTGCCGTGTTCCGGAGGTATGGCGTACCTAGGAGAAAGTTAACACAAAAGAAAAATAAAAATCACACTATAACCTGAAAACACTGAGAGAAAAAGAAGGTTAGAAACAAGTGCGGGAATAACTTTTAGCACAGCGCACTTACAATTAACGTCTGGAAATACAACCAAAATTTTACAAGTCTGGAAGGTATCAGTAACACATAATTATAACCCATGGAAGAAAGCCAGGATTTTAATAGAGTCCTTAGACATGTTATATGATGTGTGTTATTTTCCTGCAATTTTTTTAAACAGCATCACAGAAGGAAAATCAGGAAGACAAAGCGATGATACAGCACTGGAAAAAACAGAAATAAATCAGTATAGGGAACAGCAGGCGTGTTTTTCCACTGGAAAGATATCCGCAAAATAAAACCATGAGGCTGTGCCAAAATTTAACACACAAAAAATTTCAGATGGGCAGAAAAGGTGTGACGGAGGATCAGTGTACATTGGTGTATCTACAGCAAATCAAGATAAACTTTTTCAAAGAAAACTCTGTGTAAATACTTTTCATTTTATTAAAAAAAAGTAAATATTCTTCACAATGGCTGAAGCAATCAATCCTATTTATGCCGATTGTTTTGTCTGATGTGAAATAACAGAATTAAACTATTCAATAATTTTCTTGAGATAAAGAAAAAAGTAGGTTCTTTTGAGGAAAACAACATTAAAGGGTAAAGGGAACAACTTCTACACTTTTTAAAGACAGTTTTGTATAATGGGAGATAAAAAGAGTGCAAAAGAAAGAATTTGATTGAAATGTTTGGGTTTTTCCCACAAGTGAACAAATTCTGGAGAAACAATTAACTGCCTAAAGTCACACACAAGCCTACTTGAGATATTCTTCTGTGATTGTAGCGGAGTTCTACTTCTAAAATGGTTTTGCTGTGTAAAAAGATAATACACAAGGTTATAGAAAAACAAAGCCCGTCCATTTCTACCCCTGTGCAAAGCCTCCACTGAGCTGCTCTGGGTGTGTAACAGCTCGCAACAGCCGCACGCCGCTGCAGAGTCAGCGACAAGAAATTTCTGGTTTCTTACAGGTTATTCAGACCTTTCAATGTGCCTTAATGCAACGAAGACATTAAAAACAACTTGAAAAAAAATTGCAAAAAGCTTCTAATAGTTGAAGCAACAGAGCTGTGACGTTTATTAAAAAAAAAAAGAGAGAAAACTCAGGAAAGTTTCAAACAGTTGGTCTTCTTCCCCAAAAGTTGTTAGTTATCTTACTGCTTTGAAGTTACACCACCTCAGTATTCACAGAAGCCAAAAATCAGGCGACAAAGATTTTGTGTGTTCAGGTTATAACGAGTTAACTAAATACCATGACACACTTAAACATGTTTAACATGATGACACACATCATAATGTCAACGGAATTTTGTAGATTATTGTTTACATACTGCATCAAATTAAATATGGCTCTCATACCATTTTTTATAACAGTGAATTTTGAAAATTTACATTTGTGAGAATGACATTTATTGCCAGCTATAACTTTTGTTCAATGTGAATAATAAAAAATGCATTATTTTTGTTATTTCCAATAAAGATGTCAAAACCATCACGCCTCATTATAACAAGCTGAAAACAGGATATTGTAGCAGGCAACTGCACCGTCTCAACACCAGGTAAACGGTATCGCTCTGCTTATGATAGCATCTCTCAAAATACACCTGATTTTAGAGGACTTTCAGTCAGGCCGCTTGCTCAGCTTCTCAATTTTCAAGTCTAAAGTTTATCTACAATGTAAGGAGAAATAGGTAGAAGTCATACCCCGCATTGCTTTTGTACAAAACCAAAATTTATCTATTGTGGTCTGGCAGGTTAGAAAAGATATCAAAGGACAGAAATCATACGTAGGATGCTTCAAGATTTAGACATTAAGCCGATTTAAACTGATGGCTTTAAAAAAAAAAAAATCTAAGGGAAAACACTATGTAGCACCTAATCTTGTAAAATAATAAATATAGCAATGGGCTCCTAACATTCTCTGACCAAAGTTTGACAGTGCCTTAAATTGCATAATTATCAAACAATTCAATTTCATTTGTCTGGGACAAAGCTAGTAGCTTTCATTTTACAAAGACCATTCATCACTTACATAAATGTGATAAAACTAATCCCGATCCAAAGCTCCTTTGTGGGATTAACGTCCCTTAAAACAGGGAAATGAGACATTCCATTCCTTCTGGGAAAAATGCTGAAGGATTGGGAAAGAACTAATTTATGGCTACAAGGCTGCCGATGATTAATGTAATATCCCCAGTCTACAATGCAACCTTCACTTAATTAGTGCCTGTAATTGGGAGTTGTAAAGATAAGATTAATTGAATCTTGAGGATGTTAAAAGTTTAATACATTGGAACATGGTTATTGTGTTATCTGAAACTGCAGACTGCAAAAAGCCAAGCAGAGCTCTTTACAGAACGGTCCATGGAGGCACAAAGAAAAAGGACTTGCTTGGAGAGAAACCAGCAAGAGAGGAGGAATTTCCAGCTTATAAAAAAGAACTATATGTAATAATATACAAATCAGAATACCCTACCACAGAACAGCCTCTTGGTGATAGCCGACTCCAATTTTAGAAATCAACTTTTTTTGTTTGGGCTAGTCTTTTAGGAAGCAGAGCCCATACACTCGTACACATTTATTCTTAGGAATTCACAAAATTAACTGCAGAAGGGAATTAAAAGTAGGTCAAATTCTGCTTTAAGTTACACTCCCAGATCTGACTGATTTACATAAAGATAGGCAATAAAGAAAGAATTTGAGCTGCTATGTAAAACCAGTAAGAGAAACAGAAGGCTTCTGTGAGTATTGCACAGATTGAACTACCTACCTCAATCCAGACATCAAATGATTGATTACAAGGGAGAATAACAATGGGGGCGACATGGAAAGATTAGAAATTGCCGCAATCAAAGGAGTACTGTAATTGAGCACAGAAACATCCACGAAGCACTGGCTTTTGTGTACAGCCTTACGGTCCCATCCTCCTGCTTTCACTATGAAAAACGGCCAGGCGCTTCGTGGGGACAAAAATCCTTGAGAGAGGGAACCAACAAAATGCTGTCATTCAACATGATTTGTCACCATACCTCTTGCACCCACAGGCTGTCACATCAACAGCAAAATATCTTTAATTCCAGAGACAACCGACAAGATTATGCACAGTAAAGCATATCCAATAATTTCCTTTTCTATATGCATGACTTTGAATACTTTAAGGTTTTTTTTTCCCCACCAAATAGTATGGTTATTTTCCTTCAGTACCGCAGCCCAAATACTACATGTAGTAGGTTTCCTCTAGAATAATACCCCCAAAAAGCCACCCTATCAAAATCTTTCAAAGAAAAAAAAATAAATATCAAAACACATGTAAAACTACCTCCCTTCTCTGTCCCATTCAGACTATAGCGCAAATGCATCCCACAGAGACAAGGAAAGAGAAGGAAAAAAAAACCCAACTCAAAACCAAGCAAAATACCACTTTTATATGAAAAGAGACTACAGTATCCCTGAATTGGGCTGTGTCGAGACTATCATAGAATGGTTTAGGTTGGAATGGACCTTGAAGATCATCCAGTTCCAACCATGGGCAGGGACACCTCCCACCAGCCCAGGTTGCTCCAAGCCCCGTCCAACCTGGCCTTGAACACCTCCAGGGATGGGGCAGCCACAGCTTCTCGGGGCAACCTGTTCCAGTGTCTCACCACTCTCAGAGTGAAAAATTTCTTCCTCATATCTATAAATTTCCCCTCTTCCAGTTTGAAGCCATTCCCCCTCATTCTATCACTCCATGCCCTTGGAAAAAGTCCCTCCCCAGCTCTCCTGTAGGCCCCCTTTAGGGACTGGAAGACTACCAGGCTGAGAACTGCCCGACGCTTCACCCCTGTGGACGGAAGCAGTTTGGTGACATCCCTCTGCCCGGGCACAACTGACTCAGGCACAGAGCAGGACTCGCTTCGACCCAGCCTCCAACAGACGCTTCCTTTAACCACAGCAAAGATGGAGCATGGATTTTCCTTTGTCCCAAACAACCTGAACTGGAGAGAAGCGATGGTGGCAGCATAAATATTTTAACATCCCTTCTTAAGAACCATCTTTTTATAGATTACTTCTGCTTCAGAGAAAACATCTGCAGCAGCCAACAGAAAACAGAGCGGTGCCAAAACCGCTGACCTTCAAGTGCAGCTGAATCTGTCCCTTCTGGTTCAACCCGGTTCCCCAATAAAAGTGAAGTCTACGTGCTCCACCAGCAACTCTTTTAAGATATATCAAACTTCCAAGAAACCAGGCTTGCAAATACACCAAGAGACTAATGCCTTAAGTACGTACTTCCAAGGGTCAGCCTTGCAGTGGTTGACCAAGACAAAGGGCCGAGCTTAACCTAAAAACCTGCCACTCAGCAGTTTGTCGGATTACAGCATGAATAACGTCTTTGGCTACTTCGCCAGGGAACACAAGATTTACAGAACAGAGAAAAAAAATTTCAAGATAAAAAAAAGTTATAGCTATATGACTGAAATGTCATCTTACCCCGAAGTCAACAATCTGAAAGTAATATACTGATCCTTTTAAATTATCTTTTTCTACTCTGTCTACCAAAACAAGAGAAGGTCCCTGAAATTGATTAAGTATCACTTCTACAAATACAGAACTTACTGCTCTACATGAACGACTTTCAGCTGCCTAACTTGTTTCATGAAACCTCATTCCAGCATTTCTGATCTCTACTTCCATGTCATTTTCTGCGTTCTTGAGCATCCCACAAAACTGATTGTGTCTGTAATTACCAGACAGCAGGGTCACGGGTCCAGAAGGTATCTGCCCCAAAGCTGCAGTGGGTTAGACAATCATTTCCCGACAGCAGTAGTTTGCTTTTGTGACCATAAGTTTAACCGGACAGTCCCCTTTTTATCCTTAACACAAAAGAGAGATCCTTCCTATTTGCCATAAAGGATGCCATTAATAGTGTAATTTTCTTGGTGTTTTGTTTATTCCCCTGGAATGGCTTGATGGATGCGGATAATTATCAGACTATAAAAGCCAGCAAATGTGCTATTTTCTATCGCTCTAAATCATCAAACAAATAAAGTGTGAAACAGCATTTTTGAATACAATTTTCCCCTCTAATGGCTCAGAATTATTATCAGGAACAATGAAAATAAATAAGCAAATGTCTTGTGAGTTAAGAATTAAATGAGTGTGTCAGTAAAAAAGGGCAGACAGAACATCCTGGGATACAAGGACCAGTTGAGAAGCCATTAAGAGATGACATAACAGGGAACTCGCTACGGCAGCGACAGTTTCCAGTACCAGGTGCTCTTCAGGGACTTTCCAGTCTAGCTTAGATTCTGTCCTCACCGCTGCTTCTTCAAAGGGAGTGCAATTCAATTTTGTCATTTTCTTGGCCACTGAAAGCTATTAAAAACTTTATCCATAACGAAGGCAATCCTCCACTGGTTCCTCTGCATTTAAGAAGAACTGTTCTCACCTGAAGCTACCACCGCCTTTGGCAGAGGACCAGACCATCCTGTCCCTTAGTTCAACCTCTCCCCAAAGCTTCCAAGACCTTTTCTTGCTGCTGTTGTCCCTTGCACGCGAGTTTTTGACAGTTACAACACCTTGCCTCCCCACCTCATTACACATCAGCCTCTCCCCGCACCAACGCAGAGCGATTAAGCAGCGATTAGATCACTAAATCTCACGCACCCACTCTCTCCTAGAGACTGGCCACCCACGGGCAGGAGGATCGACCACAAGGCTTCGGAAATGTCACTTCAGTCCGATTCATGTGAGAAGGTAAGAAAGTTAATTTCACAGTGTCTGCACAAGGTCTGGCCAAACAGACCCCACACGGTTTAACAGGCTACAATTACCGAAATACGGAACAGAAACAAAAAGAGAACAGCACATTTAAAATGCCTAAGACCATGTGTCAAGCTGGGGGTTAGTTATCTGTCTTCAAAGCAGATTTAGTTGTGCCAAGAATTGAAGATTCAAACGCCAACCTACTCTCAGTCATGACAGGCAGAATAAAAAGCTATTATTTCCATCTCTGTAAGCCAAAGTGTGCCCATAAATGCATAATCTGAACCCTGACCTTCAACACCTTTAGACCCCGTGACAGCAGCAATGCCTCCAAGGAAAACCCGTTAGTCTATGAAGAATATTTATCACCCAATAAAAGGCATTAAGAGCCACCACTACATACAGGGTGGTCTCTCATTTGCAAAATTCATAACCTGCTTCGAAGGCCTAATTTTTCTACAAGGTAAAACAATTAAATACTGCCTCTCCTAGCAGTGTCACCGTAAAGCTCCAAGCAACAAAAGTAGTTTTTTCCACGCTATTTTTAAGCTGTTTTGCAGCCTGTACAAAAAAATAAAAAAGGGCGTACCAACAAAAAGAATGGATTGCTCCTTCGTCGATAGCACTGCCATCTCCCTCCCTTTCATGGTCACCTTCACTTTCCTCCATGTTTAACCTCCCTTCATCCTTCTCTCCCTCCCAGTTTGTTAAAAGACAGAAATCAGCCCCCTTTCTTCTTCTCCTCATCAATATCTGAGGTTACCCCACAGTGAATTTGCCGTGAAGTATCCAGTTTCCCTTCTCAAGATCACCACTGGGAAAGGAAAATCTCCGGCCTCCCTGCCTGTCCCCTTCTGTTGTGGCTCCTTTACATCAAGAATGCAAACACATGCTCTGGAGATAAGATCGCACCCGGATCAGAGAGCTCCTTGTTCCTAGGAAAGAACCTTTATCGAGTGTCTGCAGTTTTATCTTTAATGGATCATTTTACAGGACAATAGATGATGGAATTCAGTATCTTTAACCAGCAGTGTCAATGATTTCAAATAATGACATTTTTATTGAAATACACATAGGGAGAAAGATAAACACAGAGGCTGGGGAGTATCTGCTCAAAAAGCCATAATAAGGAGTAAATAGGTAATGACAGAACAAGATTACAACCACACAAACACACCAAATCAACCTGTCTTCTGAAGCTCGGAGAAAAATGAGCTCTGCAGACAGCTGCTCGAACACAACCCTGTGGGAACCAGCACAGGAAGCAAATCAGGACAAAACCTGCTCAGAGAGCGCCTGCGCAACAGTAAGCGTTCCCAGCTCTTACACCACGGAGCCTATTTCACTTGATAAAACTCTCTTTTGCATGTGCATACCTGCCTAATTATCAACCCCAATGCCAAACACTATACGAAGAAACGGCAAGCGATTTTGCTGCTAACAGAACAGTAAGCACGATGAGAAACTTCCTCCTTTCCCTTAAGAAACTGAAGTTTGTGCAATTGCAAACTCTCAATTTGTTTTCCAGTAACATGGGGCAGAATATCTCCGGTCACTCTGGAGCTGGGATCGAATCCTTATGGATTGACTGTTGGAAGATGAGAGTCAAACCTAACTTGTGCCAATCGCATTAACCCTTAAGGTTGCCATGACCTAGAAACAGCATTAAAGAGGCATTAGTTTCAAGAAGTGACATCAGACAGCAGCTTTTTAAAGTTCGGATTTTAAAGCAATGTGAATTTTCAAGACGAACACTTGAACCCCTAACAACAGGATTTGTACAAAGCAACTGAGCAACTGGACGCTTTCACAATGTTTCACTAACCCAAAACTCAATGAATACAAAAAGGAGATTTTTCCAGAGCTCAAACGCAATTTTTAAATACTATTTTAAAACAGTTTAATATGAACAACCATCTGCTCTTGGAAGGACTATCAACGCACCAGTCCAGTCAGCTTCAGAGCAACGAATGCCAGGCACAAAGCACAAAATTACAAATCACATTGGAGCGACTCTCCTTCCACATGTACAAAATAAACCCATAGTCTGCTTCTGCACGCAGTGAATGAGCAGTATGAAGGGGGTATTTTACTAAGAAAAGGTGTTTTGGGAAAAACATTATAAAATCATTTATTCATTCAGTTTGGCCAAGAAGATAATTGCTATACAATTCAACAGAGATGAATGACTACAATATTCATTCCCTTGCCATTCTCCCTTATTTGTTTTGAAGAACCTGTTCACATCAGAGTTATTTCCCAAAACTGGTAATCAGATTATTAATTACTGGTTGTTTTTTTGTAGAGGATACTGTACTAATATAAAGAAAAGCAAAGATTATGCTTTGCAGACCTTACGTTCTAAAAAAATACCTCAGTGCAACTCAAAAACAAGGAGAAGAAAAGTCACCAGGGAGGTGACAGATGTTGCTGCCTTGTACCAACTGGCCTGAGAGCTGCCCTTTTACTGGGCAGAGGCACACGTACGCTCCTGCTCACTGCTCTTGGAAAAGAAATACGGATAATTGCCTACAGCAGAACAAAAGAAATCTGCTCACTAGTAATGAAAGATAACTTTGGATTAGGAAGCCCCTTGTGCTAGGGGTGCAACACCTCTACACACACACACTTTTCTTTTTTGAGGAAAAAAGAAAAACATTCCAAAGGTTTAATGCTCCTCATCCATCACGCTGCATTGTTTCAAACTACAGCTACTACTTTGAAGCTCCAACCTATGCTCTTGTCAGCATCAAAGCTAGAAGTGTTATAGTTCAGATTTGATAAAGATCAGTGACAGCTTGTAAAGTTTCCTTTATTTCCTCTACTTGATCTCCTTTGTCATGTTGATTGGCCAGTTAGAAACGAAGTGGATAGAAACCCAGCATATAGACTACTTAGAACATTAACTAGTTAACAATTGCACAGCACTCAGACGCAGAGTGCTATTTAAGTACTGTCATTACTATAGGCTTCTGTTATTTTAAACTACACTTGTGCTGCACTTGGCATCACCCAACGTCAATTTTCTGAGCTGAGTAAAGAAAAAAATCCCCGCTGATTTCTGCCAATGTGTTAACAAAATGTGAATAAAGACAAAGCTCTGCAGTACCACCGTTGGTTCCTACTGGTCTTTCCAACCCCGGCGTTCAGCGCCATGCCAAGCCAGAATGTGCACGCTCACTCTCCCACAGGGCCCAAGTCAGATCAGGCTGAAAGAGTTATATGAAGCATGGAAGCACATCTCCCTCCCATCTTGTCTCAGTGGCAGAGTGCACTGTTCAAAAGCCTCAGTTATTAAAACCAATCTGTGATCCTGTCAGACTTCCACAGATCTTCATTTCAAATCAGGCCTGAGCTTTGAGCAGACACTTTCAAAACGCAAGAATGAGTTGCAGCAAGAGCCTTCTTGGATCAAAGACGTGCTTCTCTCAATCCAGACTGGGACTACTGAGCTGTGATGAATTATTAGTGCTGGCGGAAACAGCAGTACATGCATTTAACACCGGTAGCAGAGCAGGAGCCCACTTGAAGACACTGCTGTAAAAATGAGGATGTGATCACAGATCAGCATTACCACCTTCCGAGACCATTATGGAAAGGTACAAAGACAAACCATAGATTGAAAGATCTCCACTTTGCTCAGTTAGGTACAAGTTACAGGGGAACCCCAACCTCTAAGAGTTTATCATTTCAACAAACGAACTAAACAGGCCCAGTAAAGATGGACATAAACTGCACAGACTGAAAACTAAAATGGCAGCAAAGTACGTACTAATACCACATCTTCTCCAGTGGATTTAGTCAAGAATAAGAAACAGAAAGAGAAGAGACTTTGGAGGGGGAAGCACATACGCAGCACAGAGCTGAGAGGAAGGAGGAGGGATACGGAATGGGCAGGAGCAGCCAGCTGGCGGCTGAGGTCATTTCATCTGCTCTTGGACAAGTTCTGTAGTTGATCCCATCAGTCCAAGAGTCCAGCTTGATCTTCGTGGCACGTTCTCTCAAAGTTAGATGAGGGTGAATGGAGAAAGGCAATACACGAGTCCTGCCTTCCCAGAACGCTGTGCCTCCTCTGCAGTGGGAAAATTATCTCTTAATAATCTGTCTGCAACAGCATAGTAAAACACACCAAAAATCTAAGTCTATTCAAAAGAAAAACCTCCACTATTCCAATTGCAGGTACCTGATTGGGAAGATAATCCACACAACACAAGTTAGAGCTCATAACTCTTCATATAGTTTGGTTTGATGACTTAACCACATTAAAACCACTCCAGTCGCCCCAGATTCAGTCTCTGTACAATATGCCGATCCCTTGGATTTTTAAAGCAGACTGTCAGCTAGCACTGCTCCCTCTCTAATGAGATTTACACCATCCTTCACCCACAGCACCACCTCCAGGACGAACAGTACCCCTCAGACCTGCGGGGAGCCTGGAGGAAGGCTTGTTTGAGTATTAGTAGTATAGTGTGGTTTGTATTGATTAACTAATGACTGCGGTATATGAAGCTTGAAAGGCTGTATTAATAACTCACTGCTGCACTGCTCTCATTTATCAGTGAATTACAGGGGGATGCAACTCTGCATCTCAATACATCACTCCTTTCATGAATCTCCAAGCAAATCAACATGCACGGGGATTCTCAATGCAGAAAGCCTGTTCCAAAGCAGCTTTCACCTAACAGTTTTGGAAGCGGTAGGAGAGCAAAAAGCTGTTCTGCCTGGCCATACTTTATCTCACTTTCCTTTTATTTCTTTTAATGAATATCACTGTTCATTCCTCTATCCCTTTTATCAACAGAAAAGGGTCTTGCTTTGCCAAATCTGCCTGAGAGCAAATGGTGTTGCAGTTAATCTATAAATCAACCATCACCATAAATTCTACTCTTTCTCCATCCAAAGCTGCAGAGCTGTAAAACAGATTACATGGGATAGCAGAGGCAGGAAGGAAATTTGTGAGCTGCAAGGAGCCCATCACGGCCAAATGGCCTTCCCCTGCCCCTCCTTTCTCCCCCACTCCACCCCAACAAGCCTATAAATCTCTGCTGTCAGGAGTGGAACACGCAAACAGCAAATGTGTGCACACATTTAAGAGCAAAGCAACCTCACACACTTCGCATGGAAGGCTGATGCAGACCTCGGGGATCGAGGGAGGAAAGGCTGCGGAATCGTCTTCTGAATTCCTTAACACCAAGCAATAAGAAAAGTAAAACTCAGAAAAAAATATTCTCCATATGGAGCAAAATGGAAAGTTATAGTGTAACAAATTCAGAGTCCTCAGTTCCCTCAATGGCAAAACACGTATGTGATTCCAGCTAATCTAGCTTTAAGAAACTCACAGGATCTCCAGGGTGCAAAGGTTATGGAGATCCCAATAATCAAGACTTATAATCACATCTGATCAATTCAGCAATTCGATTGCCTTGTGCAATGCCCCCCCCAAGGGGGCCTAATAGTCAGAAGGCAATAAATGATGCAAGGGACAAGTGCCCTTCCCCCCCTGCTGCCATACAATTCAGTATCAAACATTAAACCCAGCTGCTTTAAATGAGATTACACCAGGCTCGCAACAAACTGCAACATACGTGAGAGTGTGTTAATGCAGAGGGATGGTGCAGAATACCACATGGGGGAAATGGCGATAAGGACCCGGCATCCCGCACTGAAAATGAAGAAGGAGAGAGGCTGGAAGAGTTAAGCTCCATGACTGTATTAGGTCATTTTCTTTCTCCAAGACAGTTTTCCAGGGATTAACATTTTCTATCCTGGGGGGAGGATTGGACAAGAGTTCCGATTAAGACAGCTGCAATGGTCCCTAAGACAACAATGAAAAATAAAATCAGCAGTGAGATCCTCAGCACTTGCATATCTGCTGCTGCTTTAGTATATTCTTTTAGCCAAGAATAAAGAGGGGTCCTTTTACAATCCTCTCCCAGGGGAACAATCGTGTCTTGCTTTAAATCTCCCCATCATAACGCTGTTAGAAAATGTGAGGTTTCCCTGTCGATGTCAGTAACAGATACTACATCAAATAACACAAATTTATTAAATTCTAGATGTTAGAAGCAAGTCGTCCTCCCATGCACTTGTTTTCCTCGATTCCTAAGGACAGACGTACCCTACACAGGGAACCTCGCTAGACACCTGGGGAAAGAAAGCAGAAATCCTAAAATACTTTAACCAAGAAGGTTTTCAGGTAATTCTATGTACTTCCAAGTACGCAGCCTTAAGACGTTTACAAGACAGAATTCCAGTACTGTTTTTTAAAATGTAATTGTATCTGTGTCCAGTGCTTTCAACTAATCATATTATTTTAAAGTTCCTCTGGTAATTTGTCCTTAATTCCACATAAACTGCTGTTCTGGCATAAAGTGTACTTTGTGATATCAAAGTCAAACAGATTAGGCATGATCCACTTTCAGCAAGGGAATGTTTTGGAGAGGAGACCATATAACTTAAAAGCTAAAGCTGGCTCCCTATTTTAATTAAAGGGGATTAAACATCCATCATGATAAGGAAACAGGGACATTTTATAAAATCAATTACCATCCTCAGTGTCACTCTGGTTTAACACCTGCAGTTTCTGAGAGGAAGAATACAGTATAACATCCCATTAGCATTTACACAAGGTATATTAAATATTGTTGCTCTACAGCAAGATCAGTCACAAAATATCTGAGAAAAATATCCTTATTACCCAGTCAGGTGTTACAGTGTTGACAAAACAAGATGGAGACATTACACCTCCAAAGTGTATCCATCAAATTGACATTACTGAGATTTACAGTTTCCTTCGGCACTTCCCCACCCCAGGAAGCCCCCAAGGTAGGTACTGCACATTTTTATGCAGATGAAAACGAAGTGATGGTGGAGTATCTCCGTGTTTAAAAATATGCTTTTGAAATTGCAAGGGCTGAGACGCATACGTTCCTCAATAAAATGCCATAATAACCATGAAGTATTAGGCTTGGCATTCAGTTTTGTTGCTTCTGTCATTATAAAAATCAGTCTTCTGTTAGCATCGTTTGACAATATGCTCTATTTTAGATCTCAGCGTATGAATGTATCAGGTAATTATACATAATATGTATAATTGATACAGTAAAAACTCCTACCACAAGAGGTTTAATATAGGGCTACAAAATGAAATACATTCAAACTTTTGTAAAAACTGAAGACAGACTATGAAAAGGTTGTAATTAAACTACTAATGGCAGAGGGACATTTTATTGTGATTTGAGAAACAAGCGAGCAAGCGACTCAACCTGGCAGCTCCTGGCCCGAGCAGCTCGACGTGAGGTTACACAGCAGCTCCCGGTACGTTCAACGGGAAGCGCCCACACCTCCCGTGCCACCTCTCCAGCCTGTCAGACTGATTTTTCCAGTTAAAAACAACAACAGTGTGACTACAACATAGACCAGACGCATACGCCTGAGAAACAGCGCATCAGAAGAGATGATCATCTTCGATCGCAGGTAGGGATAACCCAGAAGGGGCCGTATGGGTATCTTGGCAGCAGCAATCGTTATGGCTAAAGAATAGAACAGCGCTCATTCTTCTTGGTGCAACAAGACAGAATTTAAGAAATAAATGCTTTGCAATCTACAGGCACAGATAAATCATTTAATGAGACTAGAAGCAGGAAAAAAGCTGTCTCCCATTACTCCCTTTCCTCTCCCTCATCACTGGATGTGACTGCTCAAGAACTTCACTCAGCGCTGAACAATTTTTTAACCTGCACCCCCAGTGACACAACTCTGTGTAGACATCTCATATTGCTGCAGCCTGTTCTACTCTGCTTGTGGAAAAGAAACAGTATGAGAAAGCGTTGGCAGCAGGAGTTCTCTGCAGTGACACAGACACACATTAATCAAGGAGCTGTATGACCCAGCAGATGCTCATAAGGTTGTACGGAGAAGCCATCTTCAGTTGTTGAGCCACAGACATTTAACTATGTAACATTTAACTGTAATCCCAACACTCACCAAAGCACCTGTTTTGTAAGGGGTATAACCCAAAAATTCCAAAGAGAGAAACAAAAGACACAAACGAAACAGAACATCAGTAACTATCCTCCCTGACCCACGAGACACAGACTCCTTTCTCAGCTTATCTTTGCCTACTGAGGTGGCTTCTCATGAAGCCAGACCTCCCCGAGAAGGTACTTCACCTCTTCCACCGCAAATAAACGTAGAGATTTCTTGTAGAACCCACTTGAATGAGGTCAGGGAGACAACCTCAATCGGCCCAATTCCTTTGTCGCCTTGCCTTCAAAAGGAAAAAGAGCTGGTGGCTTCTCACCACTCCTACACGCTACCACCAAAGCGGAGCTTTGGTTGCACAGCCTGGATTAAAGTAGCCTAAGATAATTTATGAGAGACATGAAAAAAGAGTTATGGTTTTTAAACAGAAAATTTTGAAGCAGAATACTACCAATATACACGGTCCTTGGTTTCACTATATAAATATCTCTGACAGCCAAACAATAACTCTGCCTCTTCTTTTAGAGCTCAACCCCAAACTGGTAGACTTCGTAACTCTCCACACTCTTGCTATTCCCCAAGGTGCTTCTACGATGATCACTGTCAGAGTCAAAGAGTCTATAAAAAGGATGAAGGAAGCTGGGAAATTTCCACAGAGGTAGTGCCAGAAAAACAGAACCAGCATTTTAGCCATCTTTGAGTAAAGCCAGGCTGCACCACTGGAATTTCATCACTGAAGTCCAAGAGCTCCCCCAACTGAGCTCTGGGATGACTGCAACTGCAACCAGAAGACAAGCGATTGCTTGGGTGCCTGGAAAGTTCCAGGTCTGCTCCAAGGGATATTCAGATTTACTCCTCTGAAGCCAATGCTCATTCACAGAAGAGCTTGAGAGCTCATTAACAGAAGCTGTCATAGTGAGGAACAAGGAAGAAATGACTTGGGCAAGTGGCATACTCTTGCCTTATGCTTAGGGGAACAGCAGGGAGCCTTGCCAAACCAGCAGTGGCATCCTGTCACAATACATCTAGGTTTGTGTTACGCACTGTCATCTATATAAGAAAACTCAGCTGAATGGGAAAACGTTTTGCCCAAAACATGGTCTGTCCTCAAAATCCCCATTTTCCCCCAATCATATCAGGTTTTTAGAACTGGTTACTATAAAAGAACTGTACAAACACAGACTGGCTGGATAAAAGTCCTCCCCTCCTTTTAAGTGGGGTAAAAGTACCTTTTTAAAAAAATAAAAGAAAAAGCCACCCAAAAAACAAACCAAAACCCAACCAGATGCACAGCATGTTCCTGCTTTGATTTTTAACAAGCAACACCTGAGCTCCTTTACGAGAAGATGTTATAATTCCTCTTCTCTATTCCAATTACAATCAGTAGGACTGAACTCTTCAACAACTAAAACCCCTCTTAGGGGAATATTAGGTGTTCCCCAGCATCTCCCCGTAATCCTCAAAAGAATTGACAGAAATAAAAGCTACCAAGAACTTCTAAGATACGATATTTGCCAGATACAATTATTCACTTCTTTCTGATTCTTAACCTCTTCACACAAACACGCTACAAAAAGGTGTTTCAGGTTTTACTGTTTGTAGTTTGTTTTGTTTGTTTCTCTACGATGCAATCCGTATTTCCCACAGAAACAACAGCAAACATAAGGACATAAGGAAAAACCACTGTTCAGTAAAAGACGAGGCCACAGCTTCATACAATGAGTTTATCGTCCTTATGATAGACACAGTATGTGGATATCCACATATAGTATCTACAATACCAAAAAAAACCCCAAACCCAAAAAACCCAACACACCAAAAAAACCCCACCAACCCCAAACCAAACAACAGCATGAAGTTCCTAAGATGCATGCAAGAGGAAAAACAGTTTAGGTCAGCCTACAAATACTTCACGTATACTTCATTTCGCATCTGTTCTCTGACTTTTGTTCACAACGTAAGAGTTTGGGGAACAGCCATTATTTCCATGCTGTAACCAGCTTCTCTTTTCAAGGTAACCTGTTCTTGTTTCTGCTTTTTGAAAGCGATAACGCTCTATTCTGGGCTGGGAAGAAAAAGCAAGCAGAAGACAGATGAGGCAGAACCAATTAACAGGCAGGCATGAAAGGAGCGGTCAGAGCCAGCCACGATCGCATGACTCTAACACAAACCTCAGGTCAGCTGCTCATACAACCCTTAGAGCAGCCAACTCTTGCGTGCCAAAACCGCCACGCTAAAGACGACACCGACACCCGCTTTGCTGGTGGTCACGGCACCGTACAGGCAGAGGAGAGGAAGCACTTCTCCTGTGCTGATGGCACCATCTACTGGAGATGGGGACCAAATAAAACGGGTTTGATGAACTGCTTCTGAAGATGAAGGAAAGCGTTGACAGTATCTAAAATGAAAATGTGTCACATTTCATTCCTAATCCACAGATCTGTTTCTTGAGATCAAGCTTGTTTAACAGAGGTATCATAAGAGATTCTGCAAAATCCTTGTGCATCTGCCTAAAAGAGGGAAACTAAGAATCAGGTATGATGGGGAAACAGATTTTCTGACATGTTAGAAAGTTTTAAAAAATTCACATTAAGACTACAGCTGAATGTTACAGATTCAGCCCCTCCTTCCACTCCTTTTCAAGACTGTAAAAGAACAGTACATCCATTCATTACAGCCTCTTTGCTCTTGCTAGCTTTTATATGCCCGCAGGCACTAACTGCCTGGAGATACTCGGTGTCACCAGGGACTCATATTGCAGAGAGATGGGAGGATCTTGTCTGCTGCTGCCAGGGCACAATGACAGCAGCTTCACAGTGACATTTAAGCACTAATTTGCATGCAAATGTCAATATTTATTAGTCACATCAAGATCTTCAATAAAGCTCTTCTGGGTTGCTATGTCTCTCTGGTTATACTTTTAAATCGGAGGCTGGAGAAAAAAAGACGACTTCTTCTCAGTAACTTATTCCAGATCTCCTAGCTCCTTAATTATATCCTTATCTATTTATTATTTTGGGGGAAAGTTATTTCCAAGCAGTCTACGCATTAACAGTGTTGAAAAACGCTTATCACTATTCTAAGAATTGACCATGAAAAAGGAACCCTTTGACCTACCTTGTCCCTGGAGTTGTAAGAATATTTACATATTTAAATAGTGTAAATTTTAAAGTAACAGATGTTTCCTGCCTAAAGCATAATGCAAGAACAACAGTCTTTCACTATTAAAGTGCATTTGAAGCATCCACGCATTCCCATCCCCGTTTGCTCTCCCAGATTAGCAGGAATGCTCTTCTGTGCAATAGTTTTCAAAAAGCTCGAAGTGTTGAAATCTGTTTTTAATCGTAATGTCAACAAGTCTCCCTAATTCTGCTACTTTTCTAGAAAGTCGGGAATTAGGCCCATGAGCAAGTCAGCATGAAAAGAAAGTAAACTGCTTTCAAATGTAGAGTAGGAGAGGAGAAAAATAAATGGGAAGTGAGACATTAGGTAAACCTGATGGAATTAAGTAGATCTGAAGAAAAGGGTATTGCAGTGGTTTCACGTAGAGGGCAAAGGTACGTAGCCACCATCTATTAGTACTCTATCACTTACCAGGATTTTGGCTCGCCAAAATGCAAGTAGTTGATACTGTAGAGATCCATGTCCTCTGTATGCCAAGCAAATGTTGTCTTCCACATCCCAAAGTAGAGGTAGGGAGTGTTTACACCTTCTATGATAATGCCACACTCATGTTCCACCATGTCTAAGAGGGTGTTCAGATTGCCAATATTCCATTCTTCCACATCCTGTAATTCAAAAGAAATGTTCTGCACTGAACATATCAGGACTTGCTATAGCAGAATAATAGCCCACAGCTTCCTTTCAACGCTTCAAAATGTGGATATCCTACTGTTATCTGCATTAATTTAATCCCACCTGCTTCCAGAAAGCTTACTTTTTATGTTCATCAATACCCATGAAAAGGATGCATTACCACTACTTTGTGGCAAAGGGATTGATTACTAGCTTCTCACTAAACGTGTTCGCTGAAGAGGCACTTGTACTATGTGATACTCTACCGTTAAGTAACTGTTCTACTAATGAACATAAGATAAACTAAGGGTAAACCACACTTCTCTCAATGACATATTCCTTCCAGATGTTCTTCACCTGATGAACACGTATCAACTGATGAGAACTACTAGACTTCAATGTGGCCCAAGTGGCAGAAGCCTGTACATCAGCTCAGTGCTTCAGATAAAGAACAGGGAAGACAGTTGTGTTATTATCCATATTTAAACAGAAAAAGCAATAAAAAGAAGCTCTAAATCTCATAGTTGATTTTCTCTACTTCAATGTGAAATAGAAAAAGTCACACAAACTGGTTCACATCTTTAACCTCGAGATCGCCTGCAGAGTAATACAATCTCCAAAGGAAACAGTCTCCTTCACACCCCTTTTCCCCAGTATAGTTCATAGACACACCAGCAAGCCCAGCTTCTGCTGCCTGCTGGAGTAACTGCAAGACAGTGAAACTCACGCTGCTGATCTTGAAACTTTCTGAATCAGCCTGAAAAGGGGGGCAAGGCAGGAAAGGGCTGAAGAAAGGAAGCAGCTGAAAACCAAGAGGGAAAGGAGTACGGAGGGAGAATGTTTTTCATGACTGTGACACCTCACTGCTCGCAGCAATGTCAGTAACTAGACAATAGGAAAAGTTCTTTAAGTGTGACTGGTAATTCAATTATTTCATTTCTGCTTTTAGGAACTCGAAGGGAACACGATGTGTATTCAGTATACTGCAGAAGCTACTTCTCCTAAAGCTTGCATTTGCCTCTGCTTATGTCACCTTCCCCGATCGTACCACCAACAAGACTGATACTCTCAAAGGACCAAATACTGCAGATAACTTTGATGTCCGTGGCTGTGGAGGCCTCAGATATCTATGTTTATTTCAATTAATTGCATATTAAACCATACTGATAATAGAAAGACACTTTTACATTACCACAGTTTATACTGCAGACAATCAGACAACGCTCCAAAAAAGGCCACTTTCCACTCAAAAGAAAATTACAGAAGGGCACTGCTTTAGATTAGCTGCCTAAGCACAGTAAGAAGATAAGCAGCCTGTTTCATTTACAGCAGAAGAAAGCACAACAGAATTACTTTAAGCGTAGGATGCAATTTCAGCAAGGAAAAGCTTAAACAATTTGAATTGTAAAATAATTTAGCATGCAGGTGCATTGTATCCTAATATAGCTGCCTACAGAGAAAAAAATCCAAATGGAAATATTTTAGTTATGTTAAGAATCAAAAAAGTATTTTTGATGAAGCACCAAAATCCTTGAAATGCTGCTTTTTTCTGGCTCTCTAAGGTGCTTCAGCAGAAATCTCTGTTTTATTCCCTTTAAAAAAAAAAAAAAAAAATTAAACCCTACCATGCTCGAGATCAGGATCAGCAGCTTACTTTTAATTTCCCTGCGTACCATCACGCTTATCTGGGCATATCATTATGATGCCAGTCCTGTTAACAACCTTTTCTTGAAGCTACATACATTTTTTGGCCACACACTGTAAGAACTCATTTAAATCACTTTTTTCCTCGTTTTTGTAGTAAAACTAAGCTTTTCACAGCTTCCATTGTCTCAATTATCCTGAATCTCTGGGGAAGGTGGGAAGTTTAGTCACACTTTTATAATGACAGAAGAATAAACGTATTATTTGCCTTTTTTTTTTTTAAGGTTGCTAAAGCAAATAAATTCTGAATTACTGTTCCTGAATGAGAAAAGAGCAATAAGGAAGTCAGTACCCATATGTAAAATAAATAAAAGAGGAGCATTTCACTTACTGCATCATATAGTGAGCCACTGATATCAGCCCCATAAATTGGCGAGACAAATGTGAGATTCTTCCAGTACTTGCGCTCCAAGTCTTCAAAGTCTTGATGGCGTGGAGTACAATACCTGATAAGAACATGGAAAAGATAAGGATGTAAGAAGTCCTAAGGAACACTCATCGCAGACAGATAAATGACTGAAAACAAGCGTGCATTTCAAAGCAGGCACACTCAGGAGGTTACTGAAGGTGCATTTCATTTTTAATTCTGCTCAGATTCATATAATTTACTGCCTTTTAAATCTTTCTACAAAACCTCTTAGCACATATTGACAAACAGGATGTGCGCTTATGCGAAGCGCCAGATCCCCATCCTAAGGATGCATGAGATGAGGTTATTACACAGGGAGCTGCAGGCAGGTAAAGCGCTCATGTATATGCTGCGTTAGCAATATTTCAAAGTTGACTGCGTGATGTCAGTATTGCTTGTAGCAGTTGGCTTGTCCCAGCTAACTGAAGTGCTCTGCAAAGTTCCCAGTCACTTTGGAAGACATTCACATTATTAGTATTAGCTCAGGCACTCCAAGATACTTGTATTTCTACCCCAGCAATGGAACTCATTTTCCAGAACAACCATTAATACACCGAGAGCTCTTCTCTGAGTCCCAAGCCATTCTTTTCAGGCAGATTCTTAGCCAAATACTGACTTCAAAGAATCTTTCTATACCAACTCCCAGAAAAAGACCTAAGATACACCAAAAATGACCAAGTTACAAACTTGTTTGAGATTCTGGAAGCTTTCAAGAAAAAGCAGTTTCCTCCAAAATGCTTCATATTTAACAAGACCATTTTCTTTTCAGCTTGTTTCTAGAAAGAAAGGCTTTCCACGCAACTCCCCCACCCACAGTGTAAGCACATCACCAACATACTTCTCACTATTAGCCAGACGCCGGTATTCTCCCACAGTCATGGGTTTCTTCTGTATATTATACTGGGTGAATAACCCCGACTGTCCAGTAACCACCTGCTGAATGGGAGCTGGGATAACCATGTCATCTATGTCATCATAGGTTTTTCGGGGCTTCCATTCCTTGGGAGGAATCACCTGGAATTGGAAAAAAGAAAACCAAACTTCATGTTCACAACAGGCAAACACAACTTCTACTGAAGGGAAAGCTGCTGAAGTGGAAGGTATTTCACCCTGCTGCTGCAGGACGTTATCAGATAACAGCAGCATCTCAAATAACCAGCACATATGACGAGGCACCTGTTCTGCATCTGCTGAAGCGTAGGACTAGCAGACGTGGTCAGAGGGCCCAGCGCCTGCCTGCCTGCTAGCAGACCCATCAGTACAGTGTTTCAGAAGATGGCCGGTCATGATAAAAAGAGATCTAGTTATAGGAAGGAACTAAGCTGCATGCCAGAAGGACTGCACATGCTTTGCCTCCAGAACGGCATGCCTCTCTCACCTACCATTCCACAAAGCTGCATGACTCCAGCAGCTCCATCAGTATGCTGCATCCCTATAATTCCATAACCTTTTACAGCAGTCTAAAATACTATTCCATCTAGAAGATCACTTACATTAGGGTTTTCTTGGGGGGTGGGGTTTTTTTGGTTTGTTTGGGTTTTTTTAACTAGGAAGGCTCAAAATCCTGTTGCATTATTGCCGTTGATGTTTCTGTATTTGTAGGTGACACATTGGGGACCAGCTCCTTAAACGAAAAGGGGTGAGGGGTAGAAAAGAACAAAAGGAAACCATGGGGAACTCATCCAGAACTCTTTCCTCACTCTTGGAGGCTGTGCAAAAAAACTGCTGCAAAGCAGTCCTGAATCTAGAAGAAAAAGCTGTAATTTTAAACAGAAGAGCTGCCAACAATTCTAGGCTCAAGATCAGAGAACAATCAGTAGGACATTCAGCGGGCACATGGAATGACAAAGTAAAATATCTACTATCTAATTTAGTGTACAGATTAACCAAAAAAAGTTATGGGAACTGGAGGACAAGTTATTGATTCCGTGGGTGTGGTTCCTCCAGGCTATGATGAGCTCTACTTCCATTACAAGGCTCTGAACTGCAGTTGCAATAGACTAAAAAAAATCAACTTGAAATGCTCAGATTTAGTCATACAAGTACAGTAATTTCTTTACAACATCTGGAATTCACCAACAACCTTTATTAAAATAATCTACCCTGGCAGACTCATGGAATATAATTGTTAGTACACTTGAGTGGACAAGGAAACATGTCAGAGAGAGCTTTTAATAAATACCCAGCTCTATTTAGAACTGTAATAAAAACAGTAATTGACCTATGTTTTAGAAGAAATAAGAATTATTTCATGCCTTACAGCTTTACTTCTCTGCTGTGCTTTATTAAGTTCTGCTAAATACCATACGTAACAGCTACCTTGTCACAACAAATGATGTCCCTCAGCTTATGGTGCAACATGACACGGCCAAAGAAATACTCTTTCTAATCGGTTAGTCCTGCTTTTTTCGAAGCAGTTGTACGTCAAGTACTGGAATTTAGAAGCTTCACATGAAGCGTTCTCATAATGTTTCATTAGTTTCAGTGTAAAAATGCAGATGGGAAGCAAGCAGAAAGGTGTTTCAGAGCCACCTGAAGAACTGGTTCCTAAAGGTCAAAAAGGCTTTCAGGTATTTTGGGAATCGCCCACGCATACAGGACACGTTTACAGGTCTAGATTCAAGTCAGCATAAGGCAGTAGCCCAGAACATCAAAAAGGCAAGAGCAAAAAGTCTGCCCCCATTCACATAGATATGATTTAGGCCCTCTCCCCCATCAAAATCTTAAGCAGGCTTCAAAAGCTTCATCCTTTACTCTGCACTCTGGGGGAGCTGAAAACCTCACACCTTGAGGACCGTGGCGACCACTATCTGTATCCTCAGCAACAGAATCAGGACACAGAACTACCCTTAACCCATCCCTGCAAGGGCTGGGAACGTCCTTGTTTTCCAGTTAGGGATCAGGAAAAGACATCCTGCAAATACACACTTCTTTCACTCTTACAAAAGGCCTGTAACTCCTCTGCCTTTCCTCTCTCGCTAAACCAAAGCGGAGACCTGCGAGTACAATTTTCAGATGCGCACTCTGCGTGACTACATGAAAGCAAACTGCATCAGAGCGATATAACTTCACAGACGCCGTAGGAGGAGCGCCTGGGAAGGCAGCCTGCAGGCAGCTTTCAGCTACCTGAGCTGGGACAACTCACCTTGGCGAGCCCTGCTCGGTGAGCGCCTTGCGATTCCATGTAAGCGATGTATTTCCCAAAGTCCCGAAACTCCTCAAGGGTGGGACGAAAGGTCATGATCTTACAGCCAGGGTTCTGCTCCGACCCCATATTTCTAGTACGGCGGCAGCGCCTGAAGAGGGGAAACAAAAAGGGAGAAAGAAAGAAGAAAGGCAGAAAATACTGGTTAAAATCCTTTGTTTTCTTTAATGAATTTCACAGAAAGGCATGGATATATTTTTTCATATCTCTCCCCTATTCCCTCCAGAAAGTATTTTTAAGTACCATCCTGTAACACGGATACGAAGAGCTTCTGACCTAAAATCTACTTAGTCTATTTGTTAGCAGGGTCAAGTATCAGGGAACTCCTGACACCAGTATGATCCGAGAGATCGGACAGGGCCTAAATATAGACCACAGCCCGAACATCCCCCCTCCATTCATCCTCTGAAGCCGCATCTCAGCAGGACGGCAGTCATCAGCAACAGACTTCTCACTGCCTTCAGCATCTATTCCGTGTGTATCGAACTAGCTGCCCGCAAAGTTCTCCACCAGAATGCTTCATCTTTTTCTGTATCTTTTTTTTTTTATGTGCTAGGATACATCAAAAATTATAAAGGTAGGTTTTTTTAAAACGAAACTTCATTACACTTTGTATTTGCAACATACACAGACAAAATGAAGGCTCCGACAATTCTTAAAAGAAATGTAGATGCACAATTTCAAAACATCTTTCGGTGTGAAAAGCAAAATTCTCAATTTACTTCAAAATTTGCAGGGGAAAAAAGAAAATCCAAAACAATTCAGGATGAAACCACAATTTTTAAAATGGACCTTTGTACTGTTACGCTGGAAACTTACAAAGCAAGCAAAACGTTTTAATGGCAATGGTTTTCTGTTGCAAACATAACTACGAAAACATTCTCCATGTCAGAAAAGCAGCTACAGCACACACAATATGCTCACGCTGTCACGAGAGGGCAGTACGGGGCTTTTAAGGAATAAAAGGTGCAGCAACACTATGTCAAATGCGACTTCTAAACCACAAGCAAAGTATGTTTGGATTTAAATTGATTTCGAACCAGCCAAGAAGTATGCCAGAAGCTACTAAAAGTACACTTCGTGTAGGAAAAACAAAACAGAGAGATACTGCTGTATCAGCGTTTCAATCAGTGAGCGCGACACAAAACTCACACTTCTCCAAAGAGACAGCAGATGCTCTCGCCTGCTCCTACAATTAAAAACATCACACACTAATTTGGACACACTCAACACTCAGCTCGCCCAAGGCACCAAGTTTTCCTTTACAATTTTAACTGGGTAAAACAGGGTTGGTGGTTTTTTTTTCATTTTGAAATCAAATGAACAGGTTTGACTTGAAATTTTAGAAAATAGAAGATTTTAGAAATTTTCAGAGTAACTTTCATGTAAGATTTATTTCAACAGCGGTCTGCAAGTTTAAGTCTTTCCCCAATGCAGTCTTTAAAGGAATTTCATACATAAAATCGCCACCTCTCGCATGCTCGTCCTGTCCTCTGAGCACCTGCCTGGTGCCTCCTCAACCGCAGCATTACTGCGCCCCTAAACTCAAGGCGACGTCCGAAGAGCTCTTCCCAAGCCAGGAGCTAGAGATGCGAGGCACACTCCGTAATAAAAATCAAACTATAAACCCCAATATCTCACAACATCCCAGAGCAAAATNGTAATAAAAATCAAACTATAAACCCCAATATGTCACAACATCCCAGAGCAAAACCAACTGAGGAAAAAGATACTGTTTCACTCCCTTCAGCCCGACAGAAACTTCTAACAACTGCATTTCCAACAGAGATTGTTGCAGTCTTAAAACAAAAAGGCCCTTTACCTTAATCAACCCCTTCCATCTTCAGGGTGGCCTTTCTGGAAGAGATTTCCACCCTTGCCATACAGAAAAAAAAATCTGTTGTTTCAGGGTCAGCACTTTAAATAAGAAACTTACTTGATCTATACCTGCAAGAACAATTCACTGCACAAATGTTTTGCAGAAATACAAAAAGAGGAAACTATCTCCCATCCCCACGACGAACCACGGGAGCTGATAAGCTCAGGGCAGCCATCTGCCGGAGGTTTCCTCCAAACTACTAAAGAAAAACGTAGTTCACCAGGAAAACGCGGCTGATTCTGGTGAAGGGTTGGAAGAAAAAGAAAAGTGAGTGTTGAGAAGTGGGACACGGACAGAAACCATCCTCAAACTTCTATTCCAGTGCAATCTTACTGAGAGTACTTCTGCTATTTTTATCCCGGGTCTAGAAACGCCAGGGAAGTTCAGCCGAGCGGGGAGCACCGAGTCGGGCTCTGCAGCAGTACTGCGCACCGATGATCAGAGTATCTGGCTCAGGGAAAGGAACTTCAATCCCATCCTGAGGAGGATCTGTGCCAGCACCATCTGCTCCAGGGATGCCTTCCCAGTATTTGCAGCTTTACCCACAACCAGGGGGGAAAAAAAAAATAGTCAAAGCTAGGATTTATCCCATCTTTTCCTCAAGATCACCTCCAGCAATTCCGATATTTATTCTATGAACTGGGAGCAAACGGTCAAAACACATGCTCCAACAAGAGCGTAGGATCAAAAACCACTTCATGTAAAGCTTAATCAATTAATTGAAGGGTCTACGCGCCCCAAGCTCGGCACTCTAGAACTCTGTAGTGCAGACGCAGCAAAGCACAACAGATTTTTCCACGTTTAATCCCATCTCTTCATTCTAAGGGACATCTTAATACCTACCCTAGATGATGTTTGATGCAACGTATGTTCATCCAACACAACTAATTAAGCTATTACAAAAAAAATAGCCACGGAGCTCACGGGAAGGGAGAATCAGCGTCCAAAGCCCCTGCCTCTACGCGCTCCCCCCAGCAGCCCCAAGGAGCTCAAAGTGACAAAGAAAGCTTTGGGAGAACAGAATTTCTTTCTTAACTACTTTGCACAAAGCAGCACTAATGTAGTTTGGATAAATAGTGGCAGTATTTCCTGTCAACTCCTTCCCAGCTCCCGGTGTCGGGGAGGACAGCGGAGAAGCCCAGGGCTGCGACAGGAGCCTGGCGCGCTGCAGCTTCCTTGTGGGATCCGCAGGAGACAGCCCCGATAAAACCGCGCTGTAATGAGCTCGCCAGCATCACTGGGGGATTTCACAGCAGAACCCGACTATTCTGAGAACACTGAAAGCATTTTTCTTTCATTCACGGCTCTGCCGTGCAGCGGGGCGGATGGTGATGATGTGAACAAACTCTTCTCTCTTCACTATTAACGCTGAAAAG
The DNA here is from genome assembly GCA_003993805.1 of Himantopus leucocephalus. Taxonomy (NCBI): domain Eukaryota; kingdom Metazoa; phylum Chordata; class Aves; order Charadriiformes; family Recurvirostridae; genus Himantopus; species Himantopus leucocephalus. The sequence continues at coordinate 5,230,368 of RSEF01000028.1, forward strand.
GATGATTTTGCAGAAAGAGCCTAAGCCCCCTATTAGTCCTTGAAAAGAAGTATTAAGGTATTTTTCTCAGCTGGGTGCATTCTGTTTCTTTGTAAGAGAGAGTAACAACGTGAAATATTATGAAATACCTTCTAATTTGCAACCGTGGTAAAGAAACACTAAAACTTGTCTCCAGAGCAATGAGCTCAGTGGACACAAAGAGCGGAGCTTTTAATTTCAGTGACTTTTACATGAGACTTTTCCCTCTAAAATCGATGTGAACTAAGACTTGAGTGACTGAAATCCTACACCTGTTGATTGAAACCTTTGTACGGCAGAGGAAAAAAACACAAGAAACCCAGCCGAGATCAACGACTCGTGCTGGCTAAAGGACTTCCAGGACGGGGAATCCTTTCTCCAGGGAAAGGCTTGGGACTTTCAAGTAGTTCCCCGCTGCTCCCCGGCTGCTGATCTCGGAGGAGTGGATAATGCCAACTCATTCTCCTCCGCTTTTGAGTCAGGGATTAACTTTGACTGAAGGTAGAGACTATTAGTGGAAACGAACCTGCCTTTAGGCACCAGCGCTGGAGCTAAATCCTGTACCTACACCCAGGGCACACGCCTGCAAGGGCACAGCAAACCAGCCCTGCCAGTCCGCTACAGAACCTCCATTATCAACCGGGGTTCAAACAGTAAAAACACAGCAGAATTTATGACAGAAGACTCACTTTGTTTATACAGTAACACTGCAAGACCATGCTTAATCTTGCTAAATAAAAAATATGCTCTTTGGGATTATCAGTTTCTTCAATAAACCAGACCGCGTGTAACTTCAGAGCCCTTTAAAGAAGTCACCAGGTCTAAAGCTAAACTTCTACCCAAGTGCTGTATGCCCTGCTATCACGTACATTACACCACATACAACCAGCAAACCCACGTCTGAACAACTCGCTGTCTCTCCAAAGGCACAGTTCTCCACCATCAGCCCCACAAAAACCCGTACTAGATTTTCCCCCAAAGGTCTTGAAGCCAGATAACCAAAATTCAAGAAGAGGGAGGGAAAGGCCCTTTGGAACATATGCCTAGAGCGAAAAAGGAGAAAGTAGGCGTTCAAAATCTGGTAGACAAAACCATTGCATGGAAGCCACAGGAAGCAAAAATAACTTTGTGAGAAGAGGATACATGGCATCCACAGCGACTCCGCAAGATTTCACTTGGGTTGTGTTGGAAGGGGCTGAAAAGACACAGGGGAATATCCTCCCGAGCACACCCTGCAACCTGCTGCCAACTCAGAGCAGAAAATACACACCACGTTAGCCTGCACAGCGCACTGGTGGTGGGCACACACACTGGCACCAGTATAGCACCCTGCTGAAGGAAAAAGAACCACAGCCATCAAAATTTCACAGAATAAACAAAGCGCCGGCCACAGTTGGAAGCGAGAGGAAATTTCACAGCAGTACCAACTTGGGCAGCTACTGAGCTCCCCTCCACGGCCATTTGTTCTTCTCCTGTGCCAAATATGATGATTTGTGGTGGTGCCACAGTGCAAAATGATCAGGGAGCCGGCTCTGCTTACATGGCTGTGCTTTAAACCAAACATGTAGCTGCACTGATGGGACTTTCACGGCAATAGTGCAAAGGCACCATCTCAGACCACAGCCTCAGCACGCCGCAGCGAGTTTCAAACATCTGAAACAGTTATACAAAAAGTCTCAGTGGATTAAACTTTTCTAGAAGGCACACCTGTAACAAATTCTCCTTCTACAACATAGTCTCTTTTCCCCGAACAGGGGAGGTTGTTATCTCCTACCTAAACTGGAGTTTGTGCACGTCTGAAAATGGATCGAGGGTTACTGGTGCTCTTCAATCGAATTGCCCTTTTATTACAGAACACTGAACCTACTAACTCTTAATCGAATCAATGTAGACAACAAACACCACTGCACTTGTAACACCAGTAAAACTGCTGTTAGCAGTTAAGAAAATTAAGTTCCACAGCTCGTTACACTAGGTGAGGACAGTGAATTACACAGCCTTGCTGGAGACCGTCTAAGGACAACGCACGCCAAACCAAGGCAGGGAAGTGTAATAAGTCCCAGATACTGAGGAGGAAAAAAAGAGGAGATATAATAATAAGATCTAAATGAGGCACATCTAAATAGCTTAGATAATTGAAGACATAAAGAAGATGTATCCAGCATAAAGCACAAAAATCATTAATATATAACAAATTATTCATTTCAATGCTGAAAACAGCAGCTCGCTCTTTGGGGAAGAAATTCTGAGTGCATTCTACTCCTGAGTGGAGGAAGCTGCTATCAGGCAAATAATTTACTGTTTTAATACTTTAGAAAGATAAAGAGAGATGTCATATCTTAAGCAAGGTTTTTAAATCATAACAACAAAATCTTAAAACCTCCCTTGCCCTCCATTTTTCACTATAACCCTCTAGATGTGTCGGAGCACAACCAAGGCCTGGCAGCACTGCGTAACACAACGGGAACCAAAATATCAACGGTAACAAATTCCCTAACCTTGTTTCAACACCCAAATTGTTCAGCCTTCTGTCTCCTTGCCTCACCTGGCAATTTCCCTTGAAAACTCACATCTAATGATCCAAACACATCTACTAAACCTCCCCTGCCCTTTCAATAATAACTAGAAAACGAGAGGTTTGACTCATCCTAGGATTCCTCCTCCTCGGGCAGGTTGGGCAGCATATTAAGAATTCCTCATTACCTGGACATGGTGCCCACCAGCCAACACGACGTGCCTTACTTCACCATCACCGAGAAGCAAGCTACCACGCATTTACCACTGCGCGCTCTCCAGAAACTCCTGCAGAATGTTGAAGAGAATCCATCCTTACCTCATCGCTTACCTCACAGTGCCCTGGCTCTGCAGCCGTACCCAGAGCTCCTCCTTCAAGCTGGTGGAACACCCTTGTTTTCCCCACAGGCGTGGGCAAAACGCTAACACAACTACTTCTGTCAGTGCTTAGAAAAATGAAAAACTGAACAAAGGACTTAAACTTGGTCATTTATCTCATTGTCCTCAATTAAACTGTCAATCAGATTGGTTTGATGTCCATTCCCAGGGAGATGGGGCCAAGTCAGGCGCTGATGGAGCGTGGAGGCTGCAGTTACGCACTGTTCTCAGCAAAACCAAACCCATGTTGTAGAGCCGATCAGGCAGCCAAACAGACGAGGCATCAAGACTCACAGCCTTGTTGCAAGTTTTTACCTCCCTCTGCTCCCTGCCAGACGGGCTCCAAGAAATGCTTACGGGGGGCCTTCTGTAGGAACCACAGCCCCCAGCTCCAACCCGCAACTGGGCCTGGGCTGAGGCTCCCGTCAGGATTAGAAAATAGGAAAGCTCAGGGTATGCTAATTTTGCCTAAGTCTACTTCAAAACTCTGGCAAACTTGAAATAAGTTTAGTTTAAAGGAAAAAAATAACCTGAGCATCAACTGAAAATACTGTAAAGTTATGAAATGAAACAAAACCCAACAAAATACGGATTTCAAGTGTGCCTGAATTAACTTATTGTTCTGACCCGCTTAGTATTTCTGAGGCATTTCACATACAACAAGGGAAGACCCTCATTCATGAAAAAATTCTTTAAATTTACTCTTAACTCATTTGACTACCAAGTACTGCACACAAATATTAATGGAAACCTCATGTGTTTATTTGAAATGGCATTTTTTTGATGAATTAGGCTGGAACATAGAGGGCAAATTCTTCTATTTCCATCTACTTCCTTTCTCAGTAAGCCAACTAATTATACTCAAATTTACATCTCCATTCTCATGAATCAGGCACTATCAAAAGTTTCTCAGCAGAACAAAAGACAAACTTTTGCAAAACATCAATTGCCTACATAAAATAGGCAATTATGTATCACTAGTTTTAGAGAACGGTTAAGTGTTGCGAGCACAGCTGAGACAACTTTCCTTTCTTCCCCTTTATTCCTGAGACTCAGATTACAGCGGTTGGACAAAGAGAGTGTAAATTTGTAAGTTTGCTGTTCGTTGTGGTGTTGCTCAGCCCGGTTTTAAATGACTGTAAGATTACAGCAAGAATTGTAAACTAACACCTTTTCCTCAAAATTATTTATATAATCAATTCATGACATATTTAACCTCCAAATTGTTTCAAGTTTTGTCTATCCTTCGTCAGGTCTAAGTGAACATACCAGAGGAAAGATTGAAGAAAGAGGAACAGAGCGCCAACATTCCCACACGGGCACAGCGAGTACCCACCCGCCGAGCGCATGAAGATCTACAGCGCTTGGGATTTGACAAATTAGAGGATCTTCTATTAGATTTTACACTCCACAAGGCTTCTCCACAATTCCTGCCCTTGAAATCAAGCAGCATATGTAGCTCATTAAAGTAAAATAAAATTTTCCTTCAAAACATCCTCATAGCTATATAAGTGTACAGTTACTCACACATTTCTTCAAACTGCAGCAAAATTATTTAGTCACAAGCAGCATTTAAAAGCAGAAAAAGTGTTTAGTTTTAAAAGTAATAAATCCGTAATAAAAAGTAATAAATTAAAACAGTTCATTATTGCCTGAAACAGGGTAGTCAACATGTAATGCTTATTTCTGACTAAATTCAGAACCAGTACCCAGNCATTTAAAAGCAGAAAAAGTGTTTAGTTTTAAAAGTAATAAATCTGTAAGAAATTAAAACAGTTCATTATTGCCTGAAGCAAGGTAGTCAACATGTAATGTTTATTTCTGACTAAATTCAGAACCAGTACCCAGCTGTCTCCCTCCTCAAATCCAATGTTTCACTGACTAGGCGAGATAAACTCATAGTAAAACCACACAAACCAGCATACCACTACCGAGACAGCATCTGTAACCAGGCATCTTACCAACTTCAGTTTGCTGCATGACACAATAGTTATCTTTGCTGTCTTTTATTACCTTCATTATATTTCCTGTAAGGCTATAGGAGTTTTTGTGTTTGTTTTTTGTTGGGTTTTGGGTGTTGTTTTGGGTTTGTTTTTTTTTTAAAAAAGGCATTTAACCTGGACTGGTTCGTCTCAGCAGCTCTACTGTGACTTGGAACTTTATATCAGATACACAAAACGACTTTGGGTTCCCTCTGCTAGAATATGAAGAACAGCATTCAGGAGGTCACCATTTCAAACTGCAAGACCACAGCAGAAGTAGAAACCTCCTGCCCAGACCTGGAGCAAACGAGGTAAAAAAAAGTACTTCTTTTTTAGGTATTGCTGTTCGGTCTGAATTCAAAGTCTCAACCCACGACACCTGAACCCAGGGCAGCAGCGCTGCAAACCTTAAAACATTGTAAAGTAACCCGTAGTCTATTCTTAGCGGAAAGGGTATGCATTTCAGAAAACTTGATTACTGCACCGCATTGTACAAAAAGGTAATTCCTACATCAGATTAATACCTTAATGAGGACTAATTCCCAACAGTCTTCCTTCAACAAACCTGCCAGAACTACAGGCCTGCAGCAATGTTGTCAGTAACTTGCTCAACTTCTCCGGGTTGCTTCAGACGTTTGTAAGACAGAATTTCAACAAATGTGAGGGTTGTAAGTGCTTTTGACTATTTTGCCAATGTAAAAATTAAAATCCCGGTTGGGTTTTTTGCAGAAGGTGTTCAGGTCCTGCCTAGAGTGGGTGTGACACACTGACCCAGATTCCAGGCTTAAGAGCAGCTGCACCACCAGAGCACGATCCGCTCGGAGGAGCCGGAGCGAGAGGCGATGCCAGCAGGAGGAGGAACGGGACCCAGCAGCGTAAGGTAACCCGGGCAGCTCTGGCAGCACCCTTCAGCAGGAATAGCTGTCCCCAGCTGCACCTGTAAATAACTTCAACTCCTCAGCCGAACAGAGAGACGCGGGGGGAACCCCCCCGCCAGCCTTCCTGTATCTTATTTCATATCCATTCCAGAATTTTTAACCAAAATTGCAACTGAAAGGAGTGTCAGTTTAAAACCTAAATTAAAGCAAACCTAGAACAAACCCAAGTTCGTTTCACATCAACTTCAAGGTAGCATTAGACCATTTTAATCTCTCCCAGCTCAATTTTATCCAGTTCTTCCCTCTGGAAGCTCCAGCTCCAAACCTTAACACATACATCACAGCCAAAGCTACACGGCTCGTTTTGCCGACACAGAACTGAGAACAAATACGGGAAACTTCATATAAACTTCTCATCTACAACAAAAAAAACCCCACAGAGGCTCACCAAAACCCTCCCCACTACTCTGAATGCATACCAGAAACTGTCAAGCGGTATCAGAACATCTCAGGAAATCATCTTAACACACACCAACTTCCAACATTGTCTTCTTCGGCCATATTCAAATACAGTATTTTTATCAAACACATTTAGGAAACAAAAGAACAATCCAACACGTTCCAAGAAACTGGGAATTGTGGCTTGTTCACGAGCCTTCTGAAACAGCAAATTTAAAAAAAAAAAAAAGGAATTAAGTTGCAGGTTATTTCTGCCATGACGGAGGCACACACAGACTAAGGAAGGATCTTATAAAACACAAAAATACTACAACAGAATACAAATGTGTTCTCCCACGTTAGCAGCCATCCAGTAAGAACATAATTGAGGAACTGCTTAATTTATAAAAGAGAATAATTTACTCCATGAAAATATAAATGAAAGTAAGTACCTTAATTAAGCCATGGTAATAAGTGGCTATATCCCTAAGTTGAGACAAGACAGAACATATTTGATTCAAAACAAAGATTTTTAAAAAAAAAATCTTACTAAGAAATGACCAGTTTACTGAAAATGGAAAAAAACCTTTCTCATCCCACAATGATTTTACACTGAGAACGATAACACGACATTAATACCGCTAAAGCTATGTAGAATGCCAAGATTTCTGCCAATATTGCACAGCACTCAAGGATTCCAGTTTCCTCATGCATCAAACGGACAACCCATCTTTTGATTCTTAAATAGATGACAAATAATTACTTCAAACAGTGCCTCGCACAGCCACAGAGAATCCTGATGGCATCCAAATACATTAAGCAAATCCCTCACTTGCAGGGACATATTTAGCTGTCATCCATCTTTGATATTAACAGATGCTATATTGCAGGCAATGCTGCGCGCAGCACAGGCAGGCAACGAAGGGACAGACAGGAACAGGCGCTGCAAATCGTTTTCAACAGCACACGGTAAAACATTAAAAAGTGAGTCAGAAAAGGTAGAAAATTCACCGGTCCGCAGTTCTTCTATATTGCCTAGAACCACTTAAAAGGAAATAAAGTTTCTAATTCTTATGACTGCAGAGAGGTTTTCCTGACGTGCTACCTGAGGCTTGGCTGTCTCAGCCTGCAGCAAGACAGTGCCATTATTTCTACTTACGTGTGAACTTCCCTATTCATCGAAATTAGGTGTAAACTTTGAAGGCTAATTACAGCCACCTGAATGCCAACACATTGTTTATTGTATTACAGCTGGACATCCTAGTAGAAAATAAGAATACGTAACTCTTGATAAAACACTCGGTATAGCTAACACGCTTATCCAGCACGTCTGGACAAACTGGTTTTCCCAACTCTCATAAAATTTCTTGAGACCTCCTATATGGAAATAGCTTAAAGTTTTCAGAAGTTGCCTCTATTTTTGATAATTTAAAACGCCTAATGCCTGCAGATCTGTCAAACAATCACTCTACATTACCTCTTCAACGACAGGAGTTGATGGTATGGCTAGAAACAGTTTTCACTTCATTTTGCTGCAACAGTTCAGTTTACCGGTAAGTAGTTTTGAGTGCCGTATTTGCCTCAGACCAATAACCAGCAATATCTAGAGGAAATAGGTGGGATTCTCCCTGAAAGTGCATTTTGCTATCAACTTCTCATCAGAAGCTGATGAAATCTCTCATGTATGTAAGGTCTCACATATAAAAGCCCATATTCACCCTAAAGTCAAACTCCAACTGTCAGACACTGTTCTTTCGCCCATGTGCTCCAAACTTACTCAGAAAACTGACTTCTAATGTGTAAGACCATATATATTCTGGTCCCACTGGACTGGTTAAGTGAATTATCTCTTCACGGAGCAAAAAAAGGAGAGCGAATAATAGAACACCGAGCGTTGGACAGCATTTTCCTGTCAAAAGATGTTTCAGTGAGTGTCTTATACGTGAACAGTAGCTCTGTAACAAGGAATCAAGTATATCCACCTACATCTACTTTGCATAGGAGTAACTCCTACCGCTAATGAGAAAGAAACAGCCGCCGATTCCTTTTGGCACTGGAGGAGTCAGTCTACCTGCCTCAACTTCTTTCACTTATTACAGGGGAACCTAAAAATTAGGAACTTACCGTCAAAAAGCAATTACCCCTACATACTCCAACGGTTATTTTTATAATTGCTGAAATGTAACTGTAAGTTTTAAATTCTAGTCTTGACATTTTGAGCGATTATGTGAATTTTAACAAAACAGGAAAAGGAAACAGAACAGAAAAAAGGAAAAGTTCAAAAGAAAGAAGTGATTTGTTGTGTGGGAAAACGGAAAAAAAATGCTATTAGGTTTCTGATGAACAGAGTTCCTTAAAATTGACTCCTTTTGGTTAAAGGAAACTTAACTTTGGAAGGGTCAAGCTTGATATAACATGATTATGCATTTACCCTGCACCAGCACAAAGACAACCGAGTCACATCGCAGAACTCCAATGTTCTAGGCCTTAACAGCAGCGCAAATCGTTTGTGCCCCTGAACAGCACCCGTTCTCTACAGCAGCTTTTATTAAAAAGTAAAATAGTAAAAGAACATGTATAAACCAAAACCTAATTTGTGACTTTAACCCTTTAAAAAAAAGGGGTCCAAACCAGACTTTCTGCGATATACCTAGCTCCTATGCACACCATCCTTAGGAACAAGAATCAAAGCCGGCTTTAAAGGAAAGCCAAGTGCCACCTTTAGACGAAGGGTTTCCTGAATTGTTTCCCTTTCCACCACATCCTACATCCCAAAAGAGCCTCATACATCTTCTATTTATTTCTTAAACAAAGGGCAAACTAAGCAGCTAAAACCCAGGGCAAGTCACCAAAGCGTGACCGGACAAACCATTTCTGCAGCCCACGATTGTTCCAGAGCTCATAGGATGGTTTGGGGTTGGAAGGGACCTTGAAGATCACCCAGTTCCAACCCCCCTGCCCCGGGCAGGGACACCTGGTCCCTCTCACTTTTTCTTCACTCAGAAGAGAGGTGAGCCGGTCACCTCACTTTCTCAGCCCGCAACGTTTGCGCTCAAGGCTGCTTGGCCTCTGCCAAGAGGAAAGACCTCTGCCATTAACCACGGGGGGTTCTAGTCACGTCGGGATTACTAGAGGAAAACAGAAAAGAAAAAAAAAAAAGAGAAAAATCCTAATTTTGGCCCCTGACTTTGACAGTCTTTAGAGGAGGGGAGAAAAAAAAATAAAAGAGGAAAAAAAACCCAAACCCCTAAGGGCAGTGTTCTATTCTTGCCAGCAGGTTTCCCCCCAGCCGGGCCTGCTGCCCCCCGCCGCGACAGCACAGGGGGAATCGCAGACCCGTCGGCAGCTTTGAGTCGCCACCATCGCCCTCCGCCCGGCGGCCCCCGCTGTTCATCGCCGACCGGCCGATATATCGCCCATCGCACAAATCAAACCCCGATCGCGACGAACAACCGCCCTCGAACGCAACCGCTGCCGGTACCGCCGGGGGGGGGGGGGACGCGGAAGAAGGGACCACCCGGGGCCTTCCCGAGCTCCACACCCAAAATCCTGCGTGGAAACACCGCGCCCAGGCCCGGAGCCTCCCGCGGACACGGGGCCCGAGGCACCGGGGGGACACGGCGGGCTGGGGGGGGGGGGGGCCCCCCC
>RSEF01000028.1:5244596-5257060 GCA_003993805.1 Himantopus leucocephalus
AAAAAAAAAAAAGAAAAGAGAAAAGAGGGGGCGCTCTGAGAACTTTCATAATTGTTAGCAGCCTTACCGGAAGCACTTTGTAAATCTATTTAAAAAAAAAAAAAATTCTGTGCTGATGAATGGTAGTTTTGAGGGGGCGGGGGGCAGCAAAAATGCAAAGTTCAACATTTAGAACAAAAACAAAACCCACGAACATACAAAAGGATATTCCTTGAAGTTTATAGTTTTTTTAAAAACAAGGAAGACATTAAACTTTTTTAGGGGTCTGGGACAACACAGACTACTTTTTTTTTCTTTTTAAATTAAGCCCATTGAAAACTCATTAATAAGTTTGAATAAAAGAAAATTAGAAGTGCTTTACAGAATCACCGTCCATTGCCATATCCGGGAAAGAGCTGAGTTAGAATGGTCTGCAGTGTCTCATTCACTTGCATGGTATAATTTTTGCCAAGATCGTAGCGGCAGGCTGGACAACTGTACACATCAGCTCTGAAGGATCTATCCAAACAGTCCTGGTGAAGAACAAAAAAAGAATTGGTTAAGAAACAGAGACATGCCATTTAGCTTATTCTACAAAGCCCACAATGGAGAAAATTAGATTCCTTTTCTATCCTAGTTCAGCCAGGTATCGACAAGAGCCACGAAAGGCCGAGAGCAATGCAAGGCCGGCAGCTGGAGAGAAAACGTCCTTCGGTACGTGCAGTAGCACACACGCTTCAACAGAACACATTAGTCACGGACACAGTATTTAGGTATATGGTAGAGTTATTTCAGTCAATTAAATATCTAAAGATCCAAGAATTCCCCTGCAGCTGTTAAAGACTGTTGGAGCTTCTGGAAAAAACACACTTCACATCATTCTTCAAAAAAACAAAACAAGGTGCCGTACTCTCTGTAACCCTGTGGAATCTGTCAGCGTCACCTAGCAGCACCACCAAGAAGCCCTCGTCATCTCTTAAAAGAATCGGACAGTAGCGCTACAACAGTGCAACTCATTAAAACACAGACTTTTCTATGCCAAAGAACTTTTATATTTTAAAACTTTATCATTTGAGGAACCTGCCTCACGCTATAAGACTAACTACTGGCAAAAAATCCCGAACCTAGATACACCCCTGCCGCCTCTCTCTCACCACCAAACAAGTCAGCTCAAGGCTTGTTGGCTCCACCGAACTCGACAGAACCGTCATATCCATCGCTCACCTTGCACACATTGTGTTGGCATACAGTCGTGACTGGCCGGAACACAACCTCCTGACAGCAAATACACAAGAAGGCCTCTTCAACTTTATTTAGGAATTTCTGTAAAGACAACACGTGAATCAACTTACTGCTACTACTCTCTCAAAGATACAGGGGGAAAAAAAAAGCCACCCCACATTAAATGCAACGGATTACTTCAGACGTAGAAAATTTTTCATGAAGTTCATCAAGGAAAAAAATAGTCACATTAACAAGTTCTTATCCTACTTACTGACCTCAAATATAGTACTTTAAATTTATGCTGTGGATGTCTACACTGAAAGAAAATGCTATAGGTCTGAGGCTGTTTCTTTATCCAGCCAAGAGGTCAGTGACTAGGGACAGTACACTAATTAATTGTTACTTTATTTCTGTAAAGCATGACATACCGGTCCATCTTTGAGAGCTTCTAGTACTTCATTCCACAGTTTTTCATTGGCTTCATCACTTTTTATAAGAGATTTTTGCTGAGATGTCAGCTTGTATGGCTCAACTTTAGTTTTCTTTGGAGTCCCTGTAGGGGAGGTAATGAGTTTTTCCTCCCCACCTGAAAGAAAACACAGTGACTTCTTAAACAAACAAACAAACAGCAACCAGAAAAGAGTAACTAGATAAAATGCACAAAAACCTACAAGGCCTTCTATATCCACTTGCCTACTCCACAAACCTGCTGATTTCCTTTTCCTCTTTCCTTTCCCCGGGGTATCAAACTCATCATCTCCATTATTTTCTTTTTCCTTATCTTTGTTTGCAACAGCTTCCAAATACCCTTCAGGATACTGCAGGAAAACACAAAACAAAAAGCATCCAATGCAAACACCCCCAGTCACAGACTTACAGACTATGACAGGTCGGAAGAACGACCTCTGGAGAACTGCTCCAGGGGCTCTCTATTTTAAGCGATAGACCCCTGCTCTTGCAAAGCTCTTATTCAGACTATGGAAATTCTGTACAAGAAAGTGGGTTTTGTGTATTTGGCCTCCTGATACAAAAGAAAACAAACAACCCACAAGACTGAAAGCGCTTGTGTGCCCCTCAGTCTAAGGGGGGACGTCTCGATTCTTACACAGAGATCATCCTCAATAAGAACGTACAATAGAAGAATTCCTGCTATCCATCCAGTTCATGGTCCAAGGGAACCCTGGCGATGTTCCAAAAGAGTACCTGCATTGTTAGGCCAAGCTTTTTCATCCTGTCCTTTCCTTCTTTGGTCCAAGGAGCAGGTTCTTCATCATCCCTCCTAAGTAAGTAACGCCACACTAAAAATCCAGATTTCCCTGTCTCAGGCCAGTATTTCACAACCTAAAAAAGTCAGATGCAGGTCCATCACACACTATAAAAACCCATTGGCCATAACCAAATTATCTTTACCTAATTCAGTAGGCAAATTCAAATCCTTCTTACCTTATATATTCCATCATATCTGTTCCCTTCTACAGGAGCGTATTTGCTATGTTTGCCTCCTTTTACATTCCTCACTACTCGGACTGGCTTTCCAGCTCTCCAGTCCTTGGCTTCAGCTCCATTTTTGTCATTGATGGGAGCACTGCAGTTTAGAGCCAGAGCTCTGCAAGAGAAAGTCCAATCAACTTCGGGTATTTACCAGGCAGAACTCTTTAGAATCAGAGGGAGCACAGAGCAAAGCAAAGCTCACATGGTAAACCAGCTCCTACGAAGTAATAAACTACACTATTTTACTCAAAGCAGTACGCTGGTACAGTTGAATACAATACTAAGAGTAGCGGCGTGCTGGCATTGTGCTGAACCACAGCAATGGCTACCAAAAAACTGGACGCTACTGCCTCTTTGCAGGTACAGAAGAGGCCCCTTCTGAATCTCGTCCAAGGAAAAAGGATGTAGCCAGGCTGTTTGTTTATCTCAACTAGTAACACTTTCACATATCTTGTATAACACTAAGAACTCTGGGAGATGGTAATTGAGCCTCCTGACTGGAGACCACACTTTAAATATGCTGATTATTCATTACATTACCCTACTGTAATTGCACAGACCACCTCTTCCACTCAACTCCACACTTATTTGTTAGAATATCAGTTAAGAATTACAAATGATCTGGTCTCCCAAGGTGACCAGTGGCTGCAAAGGTCTTCAGGAGAGAGTATGAAACCATCTACACTAATTTACTACTCTGTTCCTTAAATTTCAGTCAATATTAAATGTGAGACTAATACCCTTTACAGTTCTGTTTCATTAATAGGCCACTGTAAGAAGCATTTCCATTGTGCAACTGATCTGTAGCCTACACCACAGTCGAAACCTAATTTTGACAGTTTTTCCACTGAGGCAGTTTCTTTTGGAAACAGGACAATTTTTCAGGTTGGTAATTGCCAGCTACTAAGGTTAGGAATGAAGCGCAAATGTTGCTGACCTGTTCATATTGGTGAGTTTTTGATCACAAGACTGTTCCGCTGTGCGTTTGTTTCCCGAAAGATCACGCCCTCCGCTCCCTGTATATGTGAAGGAATTTCCATGATCCTGAAATGTATATGGATGGTTTCGACACATTCACAAAAATAATTCAATAAAAGCAGAAGAGACTTTTAATCAGTAGCTTTAATATGGTATTCTGAAAAAAGGAAAGATGCTTCCTCCGTTTAAGCTCCCAGACTCAGTTAGTCTATGGTCCTCCCTTATGTTGCCAAGAGAGAAGAGTCAGGGTGACAACTGTTGTCTTGTCACGCATCTTAACAGCGCGAAGAGACCTCTGCCAAGGGAGCGGCACACCGCTCGCATGGGATCTGCTTTGAAGTGCTGGGGCATGTTCCAGAGAAGGATAACATAACTCGTGTCTCAGCACTCGCACAGCTACGTGGCCTCGCAGTCAGAATTAAGACTTGGAACGACTACTGAGATTTGGGGCTATCTGTTTCACATGAGATTTAACCGCCTTTCGGGGTGAAGAGGTGCAGGCTAGGAATGCACCGGTGATCTGCAAGAAGAATGAGCAGTAGAGCCTGGTACAGGCTAGCAAGGGTTAGGTTTGGCTAGCAGGACCAAAAGGTGTATTCAGAAGCAGGGCTTTTGTCCCTCATTTTGTTCTGAACACTCCCCCGACACATGAAGATGTGGCAGCATATACCGTGAGACTGTTCAAACTGCGGATGCGACGGAGACCCTGAAAAGGCAGCTAAGGACTCTTGGATTAAAAGCTCACATATGGATATTAAACTTAATTCAGACGATCCCATTTCTCCAGTTGGCACATATGGCTGGGTTGAAGTATTCCTTTGCCTAGTTTTCTCCTGAAGAACGTAAGTATCGTCAAGATGGGTAAATGTGTGATATAGAGTGTAAAAAGTAATTAAGGTCAAGTCTTTGTTTTAACGCCAAGTTAGTTTGGTTCTCAGACATAAATAATCAAGATTCACTTACTATGTCATCTTCATAGCCTCCTGCCAGAACCAAGGAATAGGCGCCGTCATTGCTTCTGCCGTGTATACCCGCTACGTGGGGCCTGTGAACACCAGATTCGCTCACCTAGGGAAAAAATAAAGGTTGCAAGGCAACTGCTGTCAACAGGTTACGAATAATATGATTACCCGTCAGTCCTGGAACTAAATTACCTAATAGTATTATTTCAAATTTGCTTTGCATATATTACAGCGTGAAACTGCGTTCTCACCACTATCCTCTAAAAAGCTTCAGGTAGAAGAAAGAAAAAGAAGAATGCTTTTAAAAAAATAAGGCATTGAATATTTCAGTAAATTGAATACATGCATATTTTTTTGTGATGTTAATTTAGAAATTTGGATCTTTCTCACTGAGATTGCTTATTGAAAATCTCCAGGAATTTTAGAATAATGTAGGTATTAAAATTAAATGCTTGTATAAGTGGATTGGTTTTGAAAGACTTGCAATAGCAGCCTTCATCTAATACTTGAAAACAAGATCTGGATAGTTCAGGGCTTTTTCTTCCCCTATTTTCTAAACAGGATGAGAAAACCTGCTTAATGTATCTAGGTACCTGACAGAGACCCTTAGCAGCAGAACAAGCGGGAGATACTACACATCTCCAGGACAAACTCCTGGAAACAAATATGTTGGGTTTGGGGGTTTTGGGTCACGAAAAAAGCACTAAAGAAAAAAACCACTTGAAATGCCTGGACAATGCAGCATTAGTTATGGAACACTTGATCTAGACAAAGCCAGAATTCTTTCCTTTCTGCACTTACACGTCCAGTGACATACACTCCAAGATTAACTGTTTCAGGTTTCTCCTAAGAGCTGGATCGTTCCCATTTTTCCCTACAGGGGCTCCATCCAGGATTCAGCTTCATACCTGAACTCTGAACTTCCACATGGTGCCAACCGGAATCCCAGGAATTGGTCCATAGTGGTTCGAGGGGACAATGGTACATTCCTTTGTGCGACCAACACATGCCATACCCTGTTTCAAAGAGCAAGACCAATCAGCCAAGAATTACAAGGAAGTAACACACACTATTCTTCAAAATCAAATAGCTTTTGAACTGACCTTGCCCCAGTCTCTCCGCGAGGATGAATTAGCAGATGCCATCTTTTGTTTCTTTTTACTTTCTTTTAATTTCTCTCCTGCTAAAACCACCTCACTTGCATCATTTCGACATTCAGGGCAATACCTAAAGTCACCAGTGAATGAAAATTAACTAGTAGCAAAGCTTTAAATTACAAGAGAATTTCCTCAAAACATACTGAGTTACAATTTGCTCATGTGAAACTAGACAGGACAATGAAACAACCCTCCGTACTGGAATTAGACCAGTATTAGCTACTGTCCTTGCACAATCTTCTAAGCCATTGCAGATGTGTCAGGAAATCAGCTGTATCATAAAAACATCGTACAGAATGCTGAAACAGGACACAAGGAATAAAACAGTATATTCCACCATCTATATGTATATAGATAGATGTATTTCCCTATATATGTATTACCATATATATTTCACATATAAAACAGTATATATCACCAGCCTAAGACGGTGATTGGGCCTGCGGACTGCCTGTAAGCGACCCATAAAAACCATTACACACGTTAAGCCTCCTGGCATCAGGTTTGCATTTGGTTTATGGGTAGCTGCACTTTGCTTTGAATAGGCATATAGATCCTAAAACCAGGAAAAGAAGTCTGAAAGCCACTGGCTTAAAATATACTCTCACTAAACTGATGCTCAAGAAAAGCTATGAAGTCCTACCAAAAAAAAACCCCAAAAACCTAACCAAAACACACCCAAACATCTCTTCACCTCGTACGGTCACAATACTGCCACCCAAGGGCAGCAACGAAGCCCTAGACCTCCCCTTCTGCTCCTCATCGGATGGCGATTGTGATACCACACACATACTCAGGACTTACCAATCCTCATCATCTGGTATACTACTAAGGGGAGGGTTGAGGCAGTAGATGTGGAAAGCCATATCACACTCATCACACATTAGCTGTTTATCTGGATCTTGTTTACCTCCACAGATATGGCAAGCACAAATTCTGCAGGTCTTGTTCGGGTTGTCCTTACAAGCTTTACACACGGGTCCATTTTGTCCTGTTAGCAAAAAGAGACCACAGGCTACTTCAGACTCCAGGAAGTGTCAAGACACGCTGGAAACAGTCGAAGAAGTCACAACTGCAAGTGTCTTGGAATTCTTAGACCTTTGATCCTCACAAAGACAATCAGTAGTATATCATAAGGCAAGACTGAGACACGCAAGAACTATGCAACAGACTCACGTTTTAATGGACCGGCACTAATTGGAGAAGCACTGCCCGGTTCTTCAATTTTATAGATTTCATCCACTAATGTAATTCTGCAGTCATTCAAGGAATCACCAGCATCCCTATAAGGAGAAGTTGATAAAAGTAANTAAAAAAAAAAAAAAAAAAAAAAAAAAAATTAAAAAAAAGAGTCTCTGAAAGTATCATGCAGCATGAATTCACAGCTGTGCATGTACACCAGTAATGCAGACTGGTCTGGTATTGGTCCTGTATCACAAGAAACCCATTACAGCATCACATCATCTGGGACAGCAGCATGACAGCGTCAGCACAAATCAAATCATTTGCATGCAATTAAAGCGCAGCCCCTCTCGTCTCAATGAGAATCCAGGCACTTGTAGCATTCAATTTATCATTAGTAACTGTCCTCTTTCAAACTTCTCATATATTATAGTTTAAAAGTCAGAATCACTGTGGTGAGAGGAAAAAGGAGGGATATTCCGGCAACCCCATGAAACTTTTACCTGAAACTTAAAAAAAAAAAAAATACACTTTNCCGTGAACTGAGAGTCCCTTATATGTAGGCTCATTTTAGGAGAGAACTGGATATAAAGTGAGGCTTCAGTCTACATTATCATATCTAGCACAAAATATTACAGTGAAGTTTTTGTAAAACCGTTATGGATAGTTAACAGAGTAAACAATTCTTCACCCCTTAGCGAATATGGGACTTCGCATCCTCCCAGCACTATGCGAACCCACAGATCAGCGTGCCCTGTGATTCCTTAAACTGTCCGATCCCTCCAGTGGAAGTTAATCAAAAGTGCAGCACAAACTCAGTCACCCAAAAAGGACAGCCCAGCTTCTCTCCCCAGTGCTGCTGTTCCACCAGTTTTATTGCATCAGTTTTTTCAGCAGTCACTCAGACCTCATGAAAGCTTAAGTAGAGTCGGGGAATTCAATCTATTCCATGTTATGAATTTGCTTACCCAAGTAATATCTTTGCATTTATCTCCTTGATCATTTTCGTTTCCCTTTTTTGCAGAATCTCCGCATCGTACCAAAAACCTCTCTCTTTTGGTTCATCGGGATTATAGTTGACCATCACCACCTGTCCTACCTCTAGCTGGTGCCACTTCAAAATAGTCCGTGCACGAGCCCGTACATCATTCGAACTCAATTCTACAACTCCATTCTCTGGATAACTTGAAGTAGAAGGGAGGCACAGAGGGACAGAGAGGAAAAATCAGATTCAACATCACAAGTGAGACAAGTCGATTAAAGAACCGATGCCACGCAACATACAAGAATGCCATCAAGAGTAAAAACCCCTTCTCCCACACAGACACAGCCAGAATCAGGCAGTCTAACTTTGCTACTACTGCATCCCATTTAAAACTTGGATAACGGCATTTCGTATTTCTAAAAACATCATTCCAGCCCACTGGAATTCCAGTTGGGATTCCAACTATAAGACAAACTTACAGTTAACAGGGCTCAATAATGTAATTACGGAGTTGGCCCAGCTCTGTTTTACCTTGTGCATCTCAACAGTAAAACTTCCAATCAACATCGTGATCCAGATAACTTTATTAGCCAAGAAGGTAACAAAACTCACTCTTCATATTTCACGTGGTATATTACATCTTCTTCAGGAATGGTTGTCGGCTGATCGGGATCTGTGCAACTGTCAGCTGATTCATTTGTAGGTTTTTTTCTGGTTACGTTTACAACCTGGGCTTCAAACCACGCTCCCATATTCATATCTCGAGCATCGACCAAGTCATTGATCTACACAAAGCAAAGTACACAGCTCACCAAAATGGCTTTTCAAATTAAGCATTAATTTCCAAGTCTACCTGAAGTTCCCAAGAACTTCACCATTATCAAGATATTTAACAGATCATCTTAAAAATTAAAATTTCCTTTGCCTTCCTGATCCCATTATGCACCCCTACCGTCTTCTCAGGTTCAGCCTCTAAGGCTAAAAATACATTCTACACGGCCACATGTACAAACAGCTCTCTTATCTAGTACAAACCAGTATTAGTCTACAGCAGACTTCCAGGACTGTCTTGCTCATAGTCTGGCAAAGACATCACTAGATCCGTAACAAAATCCATTGAAACAGACAAGCAAAATGATTCTGAACAGCTGGTTGAGATTTAATTCCGCTCATTCAAGAAAGTTTCAGCTTTGACAAATGCAGTGACTCCAAGCAAAAATATTGGGAAAATTTTTCAGGCACTCTGAATTTTTTTTTTTTTTTTTTTTTTTAAGAAAATCAGTTAACGTATTGTAGTTTTAGTCAAAAGGATAAAATGAAAAATAAAATATTTTGACCTACAACATGTTGCATTTAATTGGTTTGTGGGTTGGTTGGCATTTTTTTTTGTTTGTTCTTGGAGGGTTTAAGGAAAAGGAAAACACCCACACAACTGGGACATGAAAGCTTTTCAGAAAGTCTCAACTACAGAGAAACAATTCCCCTCCCAAAGTGCAGCTTTAAGTAATCTTAAGTTTTTTTAATGACTCACCTTATAGAGGCCAAATCCCGGGTCAGTCCAGTCAGGCTGCGCCGCTGTGCTGGGCTGTCCCTCCAGTTCCATGGCACCTTCTCCATTGTGAGAGCTTTTGTCGGATTCGCTTTGGCCTGAGCCGCAGCCAGAGTCTGTGTCGGAGAGTTCAGAATCCTTTTCCTTGCTAACAGCAGGAAGCACTGCTGGGCTTTGTCTGACCAAGAGTTGAACAATATCGTTCAGTCCAACGCTGTAATCGAAAAGGGAGTGCCCATCTTCCATCTACAGGGAAAGCATCAGAATAATCTGGTCATTTCATTCCACGGAGGTTTGCCAGCACAAAACCACCCATCAGGTTCTAATTGTTTCTATGCGCCAAGACAGACCGCATTGCTTGAAAACCATTAACGATCAAGGAACTTGGCAGTTCCTCAGCATCACAGTTACTTATAGACTGTTATTCTTACTATTTAAAATGTTCTTTTTTCTACAGACCCTACAAGCTAGAAAACCAACACTTCCATGCTGCGGTAGACTCGCTACCCAGACTAAGTCACAGCGTTCTAGGAGATCTGAGGTGGTTTGCAGTACACTCCCTAGAAGTATCAATTCCAGGAAGAAGGACTCAAACAACTACAGATGCCCTAAATTCCTATCAGGTTTTAAAAATAATTCCACTTTACCTACAAACTCAAAAGTTCCTTTTTCTTTAACTCAGACACATCCCGTAACATGAATAGTAACGCAGGCAGGTCTTTATCTTATAATTGTGTGTATTCTAGATTATCATTTAACACCGCTCTTAGATGTGGCATTACGTAGAAGCCAAAGAGTTAATCACCTACTTTTCTCTGGGCAAGCACACAATTTTTCCATTGCAAGTAAAATCAGAAAAGATTCAATTCAACTTGAAACCATCCTATCACTTGTTAGCGTAGCCAGGCACGTCCTAATTTCACACCCTCTCTAATTTTAAGAGTTTATTCTGCAAGTCTGGCATCGCATGTAGTCAAATCAGGATCCTACACCTGCAAAAGTAAGAGGACTACGGAGGACCAAATAGGTCTCTCAGTTACCTTTCAAGAACTCCGAGGAGCACTACGGAGGACCAAATAGGTCTCTCAGTTACCTTTCAAGAACTCCGAGGAGCACTACCATTTTAGAGTTAAAATGTAATGCTCGAGACCACAGTGCAGTCAGAAGTTTAGACAAGCTACACCACATATTTAAGGTCTGACTAAGAAATTATACAGGAAATGATCATCCCCTTCCAGCCCAAACCACCAGAAAAAGCAATCCCCAGAGCTTTGTTCTCTATCAGGGGGAAACAGAGCAAAACCACAAAAATTTACACTTCACAGGAATCACTATGATAATTCAATTCTGATTTATGGCATAAAATGGCCATGGAACAATCCCTGGAAATCTGACTGTACAGGAAGTGATCTGGACTTTTTCTGGTTTAGAGATGAAAACTCATCGAGACACACAAGAACAAACCAGAAATCGGTTGTTTCTTCTCAACAAAGAGACAATATCACAAATACGGTCTCGCTAATGGCGGTGGTTATCACCGAGGAACACAAGTGACAACAGGTGCAACCAGAAATGGAAAAGCAGAGAACACGCACAGGACACAAAGCCACAGGAGTTCAAAGGACAGTCGGAAAGAAGCGCCAGCACCCGAAGATGAGCCTCTAACAAAGGAGGCGGGTTTTTTCATTAACGACTATTTTCCAAACATCATTTTAAAATTTTAACTAATAAGAATTTGAACATTTCTAATGATTCAAAGAGCCAGACAGAGCACAAATGAGCGCAGCAGGGGAACGACGACTCCGAGGGGTTAGATCGCGCTGGGTAAACGTTTCTGTCTAAAACCACACCTAAACTAAGAACTACTGGAATTACAGAATGAGGAATTCTCTTTGGAAGGCGAATGCATCCTTACTGACTAAAAGCTACCACTTCTACTGAAAATCGGTTTAACCTTAGTTATCTGCACAGACGTCTGTTAAGCAAAGCTGACAGTTGGTACGAGCCCTGGAATAATCCTCCCGTATCACTTTATCTACAACCACAAATGGGCAATTACTGCACCCGAATCTACACTAACGAGAAACGAGGTGATACAAGCCCTTCAGAGACGCTACGTATTCCTACAAGCCTCTTTTCCTACTACTACTAGTACCCAAGCTTGTTAGGTTAGTGCTAGCGGAGGTGTATTTCCATATCCTACAGTCACACCTGCTAATTATAACGTGCAGCCAGCTCCGGTCAACCCAAAATGGAGGGAAAAAAGCCACTAGAAGAAACTGCATAACTCCACCCATCCCACAGCATTTCAACTGCCGACCGAAGTACCCCGCTATTTCTGAAATTCATTTCTTTGAACAACCAACCAGCAGTTTCTTTAGCACGAAGGTTTAGCAGCGCAGTAGGATGCAGGATATGGAAAAAGTATTTGAAAACAGTGTCGGTTGTCTTTAACACTAATTTAGATACATTATTAACGCACGTGGAAGGAAATAGTTGGCGTACAACTGCGATAGTAAACACACTGTTGAAAATGTAATACACTACTGAGCCACTCAAGACTTTACAGCGAGTTCTGTACCTAATGAGATTGTGATATATGAGCAGAAGCACTTGAAAATCACGAGCCGCTATCCCAATTTCCGAAGAAAACCAGAAAACGGGACCTTTACGGCTTTCAGAGCGCTAAAACTCGCAAAGCTCAAAAACTTTAGAGACCGCAAAAAACCCGGGTGATTGCTGCGTTTTCAGAGACTTCGCAAAGGCGGCGTCAAGCCAGAAAAGCAACACACTAGAGGAAAAATANGGAAAAAAAAAAAACAAACAGCCCCGGGGTGTTGCCGACTCCCCTCTTTGCAGACCCCACCGCTCGGGCAGCGCGGAAGGCAGCTCGGGAGTCACTAGATGGCGGCAAAACATCCCACTTTCAGGCAATTAAAGGAGAAAAAAAAAAAAAA
>RSEF01000028.1:5257077-5277100 GCA_003993805.1 Himantopus leucocephalus
GGGGGCGCCCCCCCCCCCCGCCCCCTGTCCCCCCCTATTGCTGAGGGGCTGTCAAACCTCCCCCCGCCGCCTCGGTACCTGTTTGCCGCGGTAGAAGAGCCGTTGCCGGTGAGGTTCGATACCGAAAACCTCGTGTATCCGCAGACGCAGCCCCTCCACCTTGGTGAGTTTGGAGAGCGAATCCACGCGGTGGGTCTCCTTCCCGTCCATGGTGCGTACCTGGATCCACATGGCGCCGGTTCCTGTCGCCACCGGGAGAGAACGAACCGGCGTTCAAACGGCGGAGCCCGGTCCGACCGGCGGCGGCGGCGGCGGGGGGGGGCACCGTATCAATGAGACCGCTCAACCTACCGCGCCGGCTCGGCCCCCGCCGCCCGGCCCGCCAGCCAGCCGGCCGGCCCGCCCTCTCCCCCCGCCTCCGCACGCCATTGGTCGACAACCCGGCCGGTTCCAGCACCCATTGGTTACTGGGGGTTTAGCCCCGCCCCTCCCGCGCCGAGCCTAACGGCTTTGGTTGCGCCCTGTGCCTCCCCGCCGCCTCGCGCGCCAACTGTATCTCGCGCCACAATTGAAACGCTCCCTCCGCTCTCGCGGGGGAACCCGCCCCCCCCTCCCCGCCCTCACGTCTCGCGAGATCATGCAAATGAGCGCTGGGGGGTAACGGGCNAGGGGCCGTCGCCAACCGGCGCGCCCCCCCGCCCCCCTCCCACCGGGAGCTCCCCGCGGGGTGGGGGGACGGGACGGGACGACGGGGACAGCCCCCGCCCATCGCGCCGTGAGGGCACTGGCGGCCGCGACCCCACAACTAACCCCGGAGGGGGACGGGGGAGGGGGGGAATCGCTTTGGTTCCGACCCCGGAAAAAAACGGGGGGTGTCAGCGGCCCCCGCCGCCCCCGGCCCGGGCACCGCCGGCCCCGTCCGCACCAGCCCCGAAAGCCAAGCGGGACGATGCCGGTCCGCGCCCCGCCACAGCCGGTCACCACTCCTCCCGGTCACCCCCCGCCGTCCCGTTTCGGGGGCGGCGGGTCGGTCCCGCTGCCACAGCCCCCCCGCGACGCGTCCCGCCAACCGGCACCGGAGCGCTCACCCACCCACCCCCCCCGGGGAGACCCGCCCCGGGGCGGAGGGTGGGGGGGAAAGCAGCGGACCCGCGCACCGTGCCCCGGCAGCTGTCACCGGGCCGCTCCCCGCAACGCCCCCAGGCGCGGACACG
This sequence comes from Himantopus leucocephalus, assembly GCA_003993805.1. Taxonomy (NCBI): domain Eukaryota; kingdom Metazoa; phylum Chordata; class Aves; order Charadriiformes; family Recurvirostridae; genus Himantopus; species Himantopus leucocephalus. The sequence continues at coordinate 5,258,292 of RSEF01000028.1, forward strand.
GGGGGGGGGACACGACACGGGACACCACCACCTCCCCCCCCGCCCCCGCCATACTCCCCCTCCCGGTGCCGGCGGCCGCTCCCCGCCCCGCGGCGGGATGGGGATGGGGCTGGAGGGGGGGGGAACCGACGGCCCGGCGGGACTCACCGGCGTGGCGGTGCTGGAGGCCGGTGCCGCGCTGCGCCCCGCGGCCGCCGCCCGCGCTCTCCCCGGGCTTTGGAGTTTGGCGCGGAAAAGCCCCGTGCGCGGCGGGCGCCCGCCCATTGGCCGCCGCTGGCGGGAACCAGCGGGCGGGGCGGGGCCGNGGCTGGGGGGGGACACACGGGACCCGCCGGAACCGGCTCTCCCCGGGGGCGGCACCGGGGATGCCCGGCCCGTCGCCCCCCGGCTCCGCCGCCGGGAAAGCCCTTGGCCCTCCGGGGCCGCGGCCGCGGTGCCGGTTATTGTTCTTAAAAACCGGGCAACCGAGAGCCCCGCGAGCAGCCTGCGGGAGAGCAGTCCCCAATGAGTCCCCCTCCCAACGCACCCCCTCACCCGAGGGGTCCCGTGTCCCCCCCGGGGAGCTCCGGGCCCTGCTGTGATGCGAATAATCCGAATAATCTGAATAATCCGAATAATCCGCAAGAGGCCTCTAACTCCCCAGGCCGTTAGCTCCCGGTGGCTCCCAGGGCTTGCGTAGGGCCCCTCGCTCGTGAAAACGTGGCCTGGGTGACACGGCAGGGCCGCGCGCGTGGCTGCGACAGCCGACAAAAAGGGCTGGTCCGGGAAGATGTTTTTTCCCCCAAACTACTAACGCTACGAGGAAATTAAAAATGGTAAAGTCTACTTAAGACGCCCATCGGATGGAGTAAACTGTAAGCAGGGGATTACCAGGAGGTTTCTGAGAAGAATCTGCTTCAAAAGAAGGATAAAAACATGACTATTGGTGGCTGGGGGGGAGAGACCCCGGGGAAAGCGGGAATGGCGGCGGGTTCGGCGCTGCCAGAATAGCTCCACCGACACTGCACCACGCCGAGGCCCTGCAGAGCCGCCGTCCTGCCTCTGCGGACAAAGAGAGCACGAGGCGCGCCGAAGATAAATGCAAAACACTATTTCCCGTGTTAATACCCCCCCTGCACCCGCAGAGCTAACCTCGCACATTAAAAAATACAAACTCGGAGGGATGTAGCACCCCCTCACGCCCCCCCCCGATTTGCAGCCCGCTGTGCAGAATGCATACAGCCCGCGAAAGCCGCCGAAGCAGCCTGCGCCTCTTCCTTATCCCCCTCCTTTCGCAGGATCCGCTGGGGATGCCACAGTTAAGCCACAGACCACAGGTTGAAAGGCACTGCCCTAGATTAGGTTAGTACCAAAGGTTAGGCATGTGTCAGTGCACAAAAGCCGTGACTCTGACCTGCGACCTGCAGCAGTCAGGCTCCATTTCCTCCCAGATCTGAAGGCTTTGCCTTGCCAGAAAGTCATTTTTTCCCCCTGTAGATGCATTAGAGTCTTAACCTTGACCTACCCCAGCAGCGAGCCCTTCCCACAGCCTGAGTGGGGTTATCAGACGTTACAGACCCGGCGGGGAGCAGGAGGAAAGGCTGAGCATTGGAAAAAGCATTTTCACCTGTATAAAGACAGGTTGAATGTCTAAAGCATCTCGGTTCTGGATCTCCCAGCCTGAAGTTCAAACTACTGTTGCTTCGCAGCGGACCTGGATCCATCTTCTGTCACCCACATAAGTCCCATTTCCAGAGGAGTGGAGAACCCACGTCCCTCATGACTTCCAGATGCAGGATGGTTTAACGACAAGCTTTCACTACCCTCTTTCAGCCTTTTTTTTCAGCATCACTTACATCTCTATAGAACTGCCATAAAAAACTCAAAAAAGCCGCTTTAATACACAGACATGTCCCTTCTTTCCTTGAGTACTCTGTGTGCCATCAAACTGACGTACAAGGACTGCACATTTGAACAGTGATCTATTCACATCACACACACGCAGACGCTAAATATGTTTCGGATAGCACCTTATTGCCTTGCGTTTCACCCTACCATATACCCTATTAAGGTCCCATCTCACGTCCTCTGAAGAGCTGTATATACATGTATCCAAGCGTGTAACACACACGCACACGTCCTCTTGCCCTCGGCAGTTCCCATCCCAGTGCAGGAAACGCCGTCTTACTGTAAGACAGACTGTTCAAGGAAAAGGTCCGGCCAGTTGCTGCGTAGGACTAGTAGCATCCCTAGAACTATCGGAGTCCGAAAACGAGCAGCCCACTTTCGAGAGAAACTTTTACTCATTCAGTGAATCCACATACTGCAAAAACTGTGCTGCATCCTACACACTGTTCAGTTGGGGCCACAAATCACTTAAAATAAGGCTCAATTCTAGATCGTTCTAGTAGCGGAACATTGATTTCATTAGAGGTTAAATTAGATATCCTCTCCTTTTAAGGTCCTCTCTTCTATTAAAACAAGAACATTGCCAGAGTAACTTACAGAGAACTTGTTGTCAGTGAGCTAAAGCCCTGGGAGCTTCAGGTTTCCACAGACTGACAGAAAAAAGAACATGACTTCGTTCTCTTGCAGTTATCCAAGAGGCTGATGGTTTTTAGTTTCCTCCCTTTCAGATTGTTTGAGGCATTTCTTTTCTTTGGAGTTACAATTCTGATTGAAAACACTGTTCTGCCATCTGGTAGATGCCCCATGCTGCGAGGAAACAATATCTCGGTTCTCCTGCCAGCAGGGATATCCAGTTCAGTTTATGAAAACTTAAACATTGTGGAATTCATTTGCAAAAAGATGCAGTTAGCAAGACAAAATTCTAACAGCCTCCCAGCCCATGGAAATACTGTTCAAAGTGAAGTTTTGGCACAATGTTTTAGGAAAAACAAAAGTCCAGGCGTGCACACAAGAACTACCAGCTGATAAACACCATTAAAACAAGTCTTGGATGAAGAAGAATTGATAGCCGGTCTTATTAATTCCAAGGGGGGCAAATTTATCCTTGGGGAGGCAGCACAGTCTCCCCGTTACAGCCCTTCATAGTCCAGCCCTCACAATGCCTTTACAGCACTTTCTGGGAAAAATAGCAGGGGGGCTGGTCCCATAAAAACCACAAGAAGCATCACAAGAGGTACAAACACCCCAAATGTTTAAAAGGGTCGTGGTAACAGCAAGTTGCTTTGCTCGCAGAGCGCCGGCTGGGTTCAGGAACGTGCACCTTTGACTTCTCCTTCAGCTGACCTCCCTGGCTCCCCTCCACACTCACCAGCTACAAGAGGCCACGTCTGCCTTGCCCGAGGGACTCGCTGTGGCGCTGAAATCATCCCAGCTTTAGAGAAGACGCAGCTATAGAGAAGCTATAGAGAAGCAGCTGTATGCAGCTATAGAGAAGATCCCTTGCGAATCAAGAAGGACGCACACAAGACCAGGTAAGGGAAACAGACTATTCTACCTGACACAGCTGGAAAAAATGCCAAGAACTCACCCTTTGCCCCAGCTCGCTCGCTATTCAATGGCTTGCCCATCGCTAATGGCTGAATGTCCTCGTACAAAATCATTGTCTGATGTGCAAATAACTTAATTCTGTCTTCCACCTTTTCTAAGAGAAATAGTTTGGTTTTTGTGGAGCTTGGAAATCAACACTCAGATGTGGATACCAGCGCAGGAAAACACAGGTCCCATAGCAAAACTATGTGAGCTGGGGACACAGATTTCTCATCTCACTCAGAGCCTTAACTTTCTACCACTCAAGATCCATGAACTTCCATCGCTTTGCTGAACCTTCTTCCTCTTAGTGTTTAAGTGACACCTTAACTTCTGCCATCTCTGTGCTGGGGTTTGCACTATGTTTCTTTTCTAGCACATGATGCATTATACGGCTTCACCCCCTGAGCCATAGGAAGTGCTCCAAGAGCCAGGACTCCCTGAACCGGGACAGTTCAACACAGCAAGAGACTGTCCCTGAGGTTAGATAGCAGGGCCCACACGTAAGGTCAAGCAGTCTCACTGGGTGCATTCAAGTTTCCACGTGCAATGGGGTGATGCGGAGTCATGCTGCATCCAGCAACAGGAACTCACCAGGTTGCGTTTTGCTCTTCCTCCATGCAAGGCTCTCTGGTGATGGAAGCTGAACAAGGAGCAGTTTCTCTCTGCTGCTTCAGCAGAGAGGCTCTGCGATTCTTCAGACTTCCCTAGGGAAAAACATAATTGCGCGTGGTGAAACCACTGTCTGTACAATAGATATCGACAACAGGTTAAGCAAAGGCATTTAAAACATGTTATTTATTTTGCACTCAGTTGTCCTGTATGAGATCTTCACCACTTCTCAGAAGACCGAAATGAAAGAGATGATGCTGGAGTCCAGGACAAATGCTGCCCTCCTTAACGCTCTTACAATTTCCAAAATAATTGGGGTCAAGCTAGCCAAACCCCAAGACTGGGGAGTAATGTAAAGGGACCCTGTGCTTCTGATTACTGGAGCAGCCAAGAGTAAGCGCCTCAGCAATGGCCTGAGATGGAGACGACACACTTAGCAGGCCCAGATGACATCCACCCTCTCATCTATCAAAATAACCCCAGTATTATGTTAACCCACCCCACCTCCACCTAAAGGTATGAGGCAAGAGTGCAGCAGTAGAGGGAAGAGCAGACGGGTGTGTAGAAAACCAGCCTGCAGTCTGAAAACCAGCAGAAAGGTGAACTGGAAGACCGGGAGAGCAGCCAAGAACCCGTCAGGTTGTTCCCTGCAGTGCAGGCAAAGCTGTCTAGGGCTCAGAGCAGGAACCTGCCCGAGCTGCCGCCGCCTGCCCTTGTGCTAGGGTAGGTACGCTGCTGGAAGAGAAGCAGGGGCTGGGAAACCCTCCAGGTGAGACGGGCAGCCAGGAGCCAGGCAAGTCCTGTTTCTGCTGATGCAGGGCGAGGGCAGCAGAGAGCTGCAGCATGCCCTGAACTAGGAACGCGCTTTGAAGACTTGGGGAGATCAGGGAGGTTTGATGGGAGGCAAGAGCTGCACTGAAGCTCTTGGTACCACACTGGAGAATTGTTTTCAGAAGGCCACAGCCCTTTGAAGGCCATTGCCTTCGGAGATTGTCACGCAAAGTCTGCTGAAAGAGACTGACAGATGGGTAGCATAGGACAGGACCCAGCAAGGAGACATCTTCTGCCACAGCCCTGCCTCCATCAGTCTGCTCTGCATCCAGACACTCAGTGCTGCAGGACCAGCTCAAGGACACCCAACGTTCCATCAGACTGTGGCCTTGGAGAAGGCTGCTCTGAGGAGCACCAACAACTGCTGCAGGTGACAGGAAGCCACAGCGTAAGGGGGAAAGAGTGCTTTAAGTTGATACGACCAGCTAAAACTATTTCTGCCACTGCTACCCCAAGGACCACCCACTCCCAGCAAGGGCAAGTGGTGGAGGAGAGGAAGACAGGAACATGAGAAAGCAGAGACTCTGGACAGTGGAGACAGATGGGGCTGTCAGCAAACATCTTGTAGACCTTGCACAGCAATGAATAGCAACAACCACAGGCTGACTTGTCCCCTCAGTGGGCTCCAGAGAACACCACGCTGCAGCTCCAAAAGAGGAACACCTGAACTCAACAGTACAGAGCTTCTCAAGCAGTTTGCTGGAAGCCCAAGGGCTTTACTTGACTTAAGTGAGGAACAGAAATCAAAGCAATGCATGCCTCACCCTTGAATCATCTTTTCTCGTGCCTGTGTCTGCCCCGGGGAAGGCGATCATGGCTTCATGTCAGGTTACTAATGGAGTAAATGCCATGGAAGATCAACAAGATCATTTCCGTTGCAGTAGATGAACACTTGCAGATGGGGCACTTGAGTGTCACATGTGGCCTCTGGTCCCCAAAGAGGCAATGTTGAGCTGTGACGCACCGCAGAGCACGAACAGGAATTGCACCTAACAGTGGGGACTCAACATAAGGGCCTGATCCTCCAAATCCTCCATATACCGGCATGTTTTCCACTCAACAGAAATCCAGACAGAACCAGGACAACAGAGAAGCACGTAGCTGGAGGGGCCTGGTCCACATGCAGACCCCAGGATGACGCTGAAACGAGAGCTGTAAGCTAGCAGCAGGGCTGCAGAGGAGTGGGGTTTCTTGGCTGTCGACAGGCACAGGAGACGGGGTTTATGCTTGGAGATCACCAGAAGGATCCTGCCTCATGTCTTGATGATGCAGCGTTTGCACAAAGGCTGCAGTTACTGATGCGGCTGCCCAGTGCCACAGGGCTCGTTCACTCCAGCCAGCACAACTCCCTTTCTCTTCCCCAAACACGTTTCTCTGCTTCCTCCTACGCCCTTCCCACGCCCACCGAACTTCTTAGAGCTGATTTTATCTCAGCTTTAAGTATGTGGCATTTATACAGTAACAAGAATCACAGAAATGATGAGGCAAACCTTTGCTCTAGAATTGCAATCTCCAAATTTTCAGTGTTCTGATATTGCAGGCAGGTCTACCTCTGAGCAGGAGCTCCAAGCACTGATATTTTGACCTAGTATCTAAAGCTACACTTTAGATATTAAACATGGTCTCATTAATTATAATTACCGATGTTATCTCAGGCAAACCACTTGACACTTCTGCTCACATTCGTCTGTGCCACGTTACAAGCCACATGAAGGTGTATCATGCAGATAGAGCTGTTTTACCCACTTAGGTGACGAAATATAACCTGCCTCATGAGACTTTCACTATCACCACCATAACTGGCCTATTCAGGCACTTCACACCCATGAACTGACAATTTGCATCATTGACACTTCACCTGAGGAGGCAGCCACTGTCTATAAACAGGCCAACATTCAGAAAAATGTAGGACTAATTTCTTGATTCCTGGTTCCTGCAAAAGACCCCATTTCATCAGATCTTCAGAGGACAGACAAGCACATCCATTCTTTCCCTACACACATCACAACCTACAAAAGACACCTGCTAAGCAGCTTCGGGTTTAGTACAAGACCTTGAACACTTCAAAACTGCAATTTACCCTTTGAAGGGAACAAGATCAAAGGAGGGACCATGAGTTCATTAGATGAAAGGTTCCCAGGTGATGCTAGAATATGAAGCTTATGTCACACAGACAACTGTGGAAAAAGTCTTCTCAGCAGCGCACGTGGTAAAACAAGAGGCAAAAGCCACAATTTGTAGCTGGGGAAGTTCAGAGCGGACATTAGGAAGTGCTTCTTCATCAGAAGCATAATGCAGTACTGGATCCAACACCCAGAGAGGCTATGCAAGATCTCTATCCATGGGAGTTTCTCCAGGACTCAGCTGGACAAAGCCCACAGCTGACCTGACCTGGCATTGCTAATAGCCCTGTCTCCAGCAGCAGGCTGGACTACCTGACCTCCAGAGGTCTTTTCAGCCAACGACTCCATGATAAGTCTGACTCAAGTAAGGAGGGGGATTCCTTCTGGCCTCAAAGCTGAGAAGTGACAATTTTCTACATTTTTGTCAGCTTAACAGCACATTTTCAAAAACCATTGACGACATCCTGCTCCCACTGCCTTCATGGCTTTACTGTGGGCAATAGACAAATAAGACCCAAGGTCTCCTGCATTCACTGGCCAAAACCAAGGTGAGTCAATCAGCTTAATAGCTTTAGAAGACTTCAGATAATTCTTACCTGTGCCTCAGTTTCCTCCCCCACTGATCTCGAAAACAGACAACAGGAAGCATAATTGACGGTTTCAAACCAGTTTTTGAGATCTGAAGATGAAAAGGCAGAAATGGAAAAGCAATGCATTAACTAAAATTTTCATTATCTGTTATTGCTATTAAAAAACCCAAACCTTCCCCAGCCAGGCTCAGAGTCCTGCATCGTTGGGCCCTCTGCAAGTATAAAAATAAAAGGCAGCTCCCATCTTGAAAATCCCAGCAAACTTGAGAAGCAGCGTGTTTCACCATCACGTATTTGCTGTAGCCAGGCAAGGGCTGAGGGCGGCAGAGCACGTCTTACTCCTTGGGTAGTTACAGCACCCATGCTGCAGGGTAGGAGAGATTTGCCAAGAAAACATCACAGCAGAGTGATGTTTTCACATCACAGACCCCACGTCCTGCTTCTCTGGGGCTTCTTCACAACGTCTGCGAGGCCGTGGAGCAGCCCAAGAACAGGCGCTGGCGTGCTGAGTCCCACCACCCATGCACGGACTTTCCAACTGTGCTACTGACTGCTAACACAGCCGCTCTTTGTAAAAAGCCAAGCAGAAACTGCCTGCTGGCACTGGCTGATGCCGCACGTGCCAACCTGGGGAACAGGTCCCCTGACCTGGGGAGCAGGGGCTGAACTCCTGCCCCAGCACCCTCTTTCCGAGCAGCTCTACGGCTAAACCCAGGCTGAGGATGTGTTTCACATCCCCGCTGTGGATGGCGGGCAAGGCCCACGCTTGAATCCGCTTCCCCGGCAGGGCAGAGGCATCTTGGTGAGCAGGGCTTTGCCACGGGGTTTGCAGGAATAGCTCGGTCTCTGGCCAGGCCTTTCTTGGCTCCCAGAAGCGCAGCGGTGCGTCCGGGCCATTGCGGTGGCAAGCAGGATCACCCAGCTCAGAATTCGCCGAATGGGCGTGCAAGGGCATGGGAACAGGAGCGGTGACTGCAGGCTGATGGGCTGAGCCCATGTCGCAACCGTGGGGCAGATCCCCACAGACTTCCAGCCCCCGTGTCCCTCAGCACCCCGCCATGCCGGGTGGCGGCATCCCTCTCCGCAGCTGCCATGGCGCAACGCACCCCGAGGCCAAAGCGCTCGGGGATGGACGCCCTCCGACAGCGCCCTCTGAGACGCCCTGGCAGGTCTGTCCCTCGTGGGGGGGGACAAAGAGCAGCCCCCACACCCACCCCGGGGCCATCAGGTCCCTGGAGGTGCCCCCAGGCCCCTCACCTGCCTCCCTCACCCCGCCCCACACACACCTCCCACCCCTCCCGCTCCCGGCCACTCCCCATTGGCCAGGCCAGCACCTGCGGTGCCCCGATTGGCTCCCCGAGCTGCTCATCATGCCCCTGGGGTATTTATGAGGGGCGAGGCCCAGCACTCCCTGTCTTGTCAGTGCTGAGGAGCAGAGCAGCAGGTAAGGCAGGGCTGGTGGGGAGGTGGTTATGGGGGTTGTGGCTTGGCTTGGGGGTGATTTGCTTCCCCAGGGGCTCTGCAGCCCCTCGCCCTGGTGGCCCTTTGCAGCCCTCCCAGGGATGGAGGGTGGAGGCCAGGCTGGGAGCTAGCTCCATCCCTCCAGGGAGCACTGAGGCTAAAATGGACCTGCTGAGGGGCTGTGTTCCCCCAGCTGTGCCCACGAGGTGTTTCCAGCTCCCTGGGAAAGCCCAGTGCTGTGTGTGGTCTCTGCTGCTTTTACTCATCTGTGGGTGGGGGGTGTCTTGGCTTTTTGAGGCTGAAGGTGACATGGTGGCATGCTGCATCTGCTGTGCCTTCGGGAAGAGCTGAAAGGCTTCAAATCCTTCCCTAAAGGCTTCTTCCTAGCCCTGAGGTAACACTATGGGTCTCTGATCTGTGTTTGAGCAGCTTTGGGTCTGAAAGCTCTTTTCTGCTTATTGTCTGGTGAAGATCAAAGCTGCATGAGGGGGCTCTCCCACCCAGCCATGCAGGGACAGCATGTGATGTGCACCCTGGACATCACCACTGACTTGTCTTGACGTTGGGGGAGTCGGTACGTGCCTCAGGAGGCAGATGGATCAGTTGGGCATTCCCTTCCTGTTGACAGTGCTGCCAGATCTGCCTGTAGCTATTTCACATGATCATTTGGTGTAGGTATGATAATAGTGTTAACGAGAGGGGTGGCTTGAGTGACAAGGTAACTTCGCTCTTGCTCAAGAGCACCGTGTCTCTGCAGAGGGAGGCTGCAGCTATGCATGGCCCTGCCAGCTTGCTGCAGGGAGCGCTTAGCAAACTCGCTTAGTGTTTGTCAAGACTAACAGGATTCTTAAATGTGGTTGTGACTACCTGAAACTGTGCATGGGCTGTGAAGGACTTCAATTACTGAAGCTGGTTCTGCTGAAACTTCCAGATGAAAATGTGTGTTGAAGAGCAAGCAGCATGGTGCTTGCTCTGTGAGACACAGTTTCTGTCTGAGACAGAGGTCTGCCCTCATGGAAAAATTGGTAAATGGAAAGTACTGGAAAGCCCGGAAGCTGTTTAATTAAACTCCCTCCCCTCTTTCCTAAAGTATCTCCAAATTCTAGTAGCTTGGAGAGCTTATATGCTCACTGTCCCAAGGAGTTACTGACCTACTAAAGGCCGCTGGCTGTGGCGCTTTATTTCCATTGGAAGTGTGTGGGGAAAACCCTGCCTCCATCTGCAAAAGTGGCTTTAATCTTTGAGGTTCCCTAATGCTGATGGCTTTTCCAGAAAGGTTAGATATGCACCTCTGCCAGCAATTCTGAAACTGGTGTCCTAAGGTCAAAGCTGAAAACTGTCTGATTCTCCTCTTAAAACTAACTCTGCCCTCGGAGCACGTGCAAACGACCCCCTCGGCTGTGGCAGTGCGTTCCCTGCTGCAGCAGACACCCCAGTTACCATAAATGCAGCCAGCAAAACTGGGTCACAGGGTATCAGTGGAAAATCTCAAAGAATGTAAATAAGTGCTTTAACCACAAATTAATACTTCTGCCCTGATTACTCCTCCATGCTCATATCTAAAGCACTAAATTTAGCTTTGTTTTCCTAAATGGTCATTAAGGAATTGCCAGTTAAGCTATTGAACCAGGCACGATAGCTATGGCTCAATCATCCTTCCCAAGGTAAAAGCTGTTTAGAGGAGGGAAAAGCTTCCTGAAGAAGATCCTGCCTCTCTGTCTGCAGGACAAAATAACAGCGGGGTAGCTTCATGGGGCAGAGCTGCTTTCTATAGGAAAAAGGAAAAACCTTACACAAGTTAAAGGGCTAGTTTTATGTATGCTGGTCACCGTCAGAGTGACAGAAATCAAGGGAGGTGCTCACCCCAGCAGGAAAGGACTTGCTCTTCTGCCAGGCTGGCGTGTTGCACCGGCTGTGACAGTCTGACCGAGGCACGGAAAACAGATTGCAGCTTGGCAGTTTTGGTGCTGCTGCCCTTGCTGTTTCACTGAGTTCAGACTTGTGACAAATTGGGCAACGATCAGCAGTTAAGCTATTGTGCCATGCTAGAAATGTGCACGGAAGAGTTTAATCTTTCTGAAACTGCCTGTTTCAAGAACTTTCTCCAGCAGTGACCTAATATTTCTGATGTAGCAATGGTATGAAGTCATCTGATTGTTGTTTTCATACAAAGCAAACTGTAACCAAAGCAAACGGTGATGCTGTTTCTGTTCTCCCTGGTGGTTCCCATGTACATGGGGTCTGCCTGCTGGGACTCCCACTTTCAAGTACCCTGGCTTGAAGCTGTGCCTTTCTCCAAAGGATTCTGAAACAACTGACACAGAGTTGCTAAGCACTGTGCTTTCCTGCAGTCTCTGAAAGCAAAACGAGGTCTGCTCAGCGCTTTTGCAGGGGAGAGACTAGAAAGAGAAAATAAAACCGTGCTGTGGGCTCATGAAGATTTGCCCACACCACAAATACTGGCATTGCAACACAGCCCAATTCCTCCTACACAGAGGAGGGTAAACCATGTTCTAACACGACTGTGCTGCAAGGATTGTCACAGGCACAGTTCCATCCATAATTAGGATGGGTGCCTTGTACTTCAGAGGTCAATTCCAACCTTATACTAGTCTTTACATCAGCCAAGGATTTACTCCTGACTTGCTAGCAACTGGAGTCCTCTCTTTTTGCTGCAGCGTGTCTGTCTCTGTGTGTTAACCGTGACACCAAGGCCAGTAACACACTCCACAGTTTGAGGTTTTTCATTCCTGTCTAAAATTAAAATAACTGAGCAAAGGGATTGTTTGTAATGGTGTTGAAATAGTTGTGCTTTGCCCTGTGACAGGGCTGCAGACTGATTCAGACTGCTTGGCTTCAAAAAAACCAACAAACTTGCCCTAAAGCAGAGCAAGAGCAAACCCTGTGGACTTTAGGACTGAGACTTTATGTTCAAGCCCTGCTTTTGTTTGGAGCAGTCTTCCAGAAGTTTTCCCCGGCTGATAAAGTTCAAGCTGTATTTTTGCTGTGCTGTTAAACCAGGCAGCCCTGTGGGCAGGGTGGTTACCAGGAGTGTGCAGAAGAGCGCTGGCTCCAGGCTTTTCCCTTGGAGAGGCTGAAGGTCCCAACTTCTGTGACAACTTTTGCTGTAGACATGTAGCACTCTGCATCTCTGCCTCGCTTGAATCTCACTAAAATGATGACTAATTGCAGAGTTAATACAGCAATATCTGATGTCCTGCCAAGTTACCTCCTGCGATGCCTCCCCTAGCTCTAGCCATAGTCAGTCCAGGGCTAACAAATGCTTTTCTTGCCGCTTCTTCCCCAGCTCTGTTACTCTTTCCACAGCAAAATAAAAACCTTACACAAGTCAAAGAACACAAGAAACAAGACAATGGTCTCTGTCACAAATCAGATGGCAAGCTTTTTTGGTTGGAGTCTGCCAGTGAGCCTGGAGCAGTGCTTGGCTTGGGAATCCAGTTTGTGAGGAATTTTGGTTTGGGAGCTTTCCATTGGAAAATGCCATAGCAATTCTAAGAATAGGAATTAACTGGCAAGGGAGGGAAAAGCAGACACTGCACTGAAGAACAAATATGCTGAAATTCCTGCTGTGCCTGACTAAGGCTGAGAAGTAATCCTGGATTTAACATACAAGAACTGGAGTGTCCAGATACTGACCTAGGTCTATGCTAGGGAAGCCAATACACATTCAAGAAACTATGTAATTTTTATACTTGAACTTCTTTAATCCCATTGTGCAATGAGAATACTTCTGAGACTCGGTTTCAGAGGAAGTGAGGAGAGATTTCCTGCCTAGTTGGTCAGTAGGATGGGAATGCAAGTTTCAAGGTAGCCAGCCAGAATGCTGCAGCTGCAAAACCTGGCTCGCTGTTGTAGGAGAACTTCGAAGGATTTCCATAGCCTTCCCTGAGCTGTGAGTCTGCCAGTGCTGCTGGAGTTGGCAGTGGTGGGGAAGTTGATAAAAGTTCTCCACTATGAACACAGGCCTAGCGGGATGACCCTGAAATGACTCTCATCTCAACATCCTTTGCAAAGGATACTCCAGAGTGAGCCTTCAGAGGACAGGGGCTATGAACACTGAATGCTTTTTAAGAAGGTAAAATATGCCTATTGCTGTCTCAGCATCTCTGCTCGCTCTCTGGCCATGACACCTTTCTGAAGGGGAGCTGAAGTCCTGCCAGTCTCTTTTTTTTTTTTTTCCCAAAGAAGAAAATGGATTCGGTCATTGCAAAACCCATCTCTGCTTCAGACAAAGTGGCGGAAATCTGAGGGCTTTTCTCCCTTAAAGGGTATTAAGGAAGTTCAGACAGCTTTTTCAAAAATAAATATTTCTGTTTTTAAACTCCACTATTAAACTGTTTGAGCCTGCCACATTTTGAAAATTAAAACTAAAAAAAACTACATATACTACTGTCCTAACAAGCCTGCAGCTGCACTTCAGCAGGGCTTGTTAGAAGGACAGTAATCTGTCACGCTGAGACAACGTTCAGCGATTCCCACCATTGGCCCCGCTTCTGCAGGGTGCAGCTTTCCTTCAAGTATTCCAGTCCTTGGCCAGCAAAGAGCCTGTGCAGTGGGAAGCTGAACCAGAAGTATCTCTGGCAGAGAAAATGCATGACAGATAAGATAGTTCTCACCCACTTCTAACCTGCAACTTTGAAACCGGTCATATGTTATCTGCAATAAAATAAGTAGGATGGTTATTTAGTTTAAAGTATTTGGCTGTTTGGGGATTGAGGGAGGTGACTGAGTGCAGTCTTTGTCCTATGTAAATATTTGCACATCATAAATCATGGAGCCTCTCAAATATCTTCACACCCTTGCAAGAAAGATTAGTGATGCCACACTAATGTTCGTAGGACATGCTGAATGATGGGTCCCAACTCTTGCTCTTGGCTTTTCACCAGTTTTGCTAAGACTTTAATTCACTGGAGGAAATTAAGTTGTACTCATGCTGTTACACTCTTGTCTTTCCTTTCAGCTGCAGTTGAATTCAGTATGGCATCAGAAAAGACCACAAAAAAAGATCTGGTAAAGGCTGAGGAACAGCACCAAGAGGTAGGTGCCAGGGCGGCTAGTACTCTAACATGCAACAGTTAAACTGCCTGCTGACAGATGTGCTGGTAAACTAACTTCTGTCAGCACCTCAAAACCAGGCTGGGAGTAGCAGAAAGATTAACCATATGAAGCTGTAGCTAAATCTAAACTGAGTTAATATAGAAGCTAAGTTTTTTTGCTGAAGAGAAAGCCTCAGGGCTGGCTCAAGTAATGCAAGTAATTCTGAAACATGAGCTGTTACAGGTCCTATTTCCACATCTGGGTTTGGTGCTGAAACCCAGTGTGACTCAGAATTCATGATCCCAGAGCTCAAACTTCTAATCCCAGCTTGTTGCTGACTTGCCAGTGGTTTTTTGGATGAGTTCCTTCAACTCTTGAGTTGAAGAAGAATGAGGAGATGAACTGGATGTCCCCTTAGGACCCTTCTGGATAGATGCACAGCTTGTAGTCACCCACCAGCTTGAGGCAAGTCTCTAATGTCACTTATTTCTCCTGGATTTTAGAGCGCTGTCAATCGGGTAACCAGCTTGCCCTTGCTCAACTCTGCGTTCAACCTGGTCTCATCTGCCTACAACTATACCAAGGAGACGCATCCTTACCTCAGTGGTGTCTGCAATGTGGCTGAGACTGTGGCTGCTGTTGCAGTAGGTAGTGTGGTTGGTGGGGCACAGCCCATCCTGAACCAACTTGAGCCACAAAGTAAGTGAAGAGGTTGGAGTGACCCTTTCTACACAGGTGGGGAGGGGAATTTCATGTGCCTGTTGGGTGATATCCACCTCCTATTGTTCTAGTTAGTTGTAGCACTGAGTTTTCCTCCCAGCTGCTTAGTGAACCCACTGAATTTCATGAATGTGAAACTGTTAATAGCACAAAGTTTGGCCTCTTGTCTGTGGTTTCTTTAAGTCACTAAGCAAAAACTCCCTGCTCATCCCAGCTGGATGCCCCACCAGGGGCAAGTATGTCATTCCCCTTGAGGCAATGTGCTGCCAATAGCTAGAAAGTCGGGAAGACAAAATGGAGATGATTTGGACCTGCAAAATTGTAGGGGTTTGCTCACTTTTTAACAAGATGTCCCCCTGCACACCACCTCAGAATAGCAATTTTTTTGGCTTGGTTTCATGAATGTATCCCGAATTGGCCATGGTAGAGTCAAAACCCTCTCTGCAAATTGAAGAATAAACTGGTACCTGTTGTGTTTTCTAGTTGCACTTGTAAATGAATACGCCTGTAAAGGACTGGATCAACTGGAGGAGAACTTGCCTTTTCTTCAACAGCCAGCAGATAAGGTAAAGTAAAGGTTTTTCCTGGGGAAGCCATGACTTGATCTCTTGCTTGATGGAACTGTTATGGGTACAGAAGAATATGGGGAAAGAAACTTCAGCAGCACTGCTTTGTCAGGTCAGCCCCTGGTATAGACTAGAGGAGGCACTGCTAGCTAATGAAAGCTGGAGAGATGCCTTCAGCATATGGAAATGAAGATGTTCATGTAAATGTAGGTGTACTGACTCCCCAGCTCTCCCACAAGACTGCAGGCACAATCTAGTCATATGGAAAACCTACTTCAGGGAGGGAGAACCTATTTCAGAAAAAAAAAATGTATCTTTCCCTGCCTCTCCTCGTTGCAGGTAATCTCAGACACCAAGCAGCTGGTTTCCACCAAAGTGACTTCTGCTATGGATGCTGCCTGTGAGGCAAAAGAAGCAATGGCTGATAAAGTGACTGAAGCTGTGGACCTCACTAAAAATGTTGTTGGGGACAGTGTCAAGCTGACTAGGTCAATGGTCGCCTCTACTGTTAACAGTGCTGTGGAGGCAGCTCAGGGAGCCAAGGACCTTGTGACTAACAAGGTGACAGAGGCAGTAGACCTCAGCAAACACATTGTGGAGGACAGCGTTGAACTGACCAAGTCTGCAGTTGCTTCTACTATTGTCAACGCTGTGGAAGCTGCGCAGGGTGCCAAGGACCTTGTGACTACCAAGGTGACCGAAGCTGTGGACCTCAGTAAACACATTGTGGAGGACAGTGTTGGACTGACCAAGTCTGCAGTTGCCTCTACTATTGTCAATGCTGTGGAAGCTGCGCAGGGTGCCAAGGACCTTGTGACTACCAAGGTGACCGAAGCTGTGGACCTCAGTAAGCACATTGTGGAGGACAGCGTTGAACTGACCAAGTCTGCAGTTGCTTCTACTATTACTGCTGCTGTAGGGGCTGCCCAGGGTGCCAAGGACCTTGTGACCAACACAGTGACTGAAGCAATGGACCTAACCAAAGGGGCTGTTCAGGATGGTGTTGAGAAGACCAAATCACTGGTCACTTCTACAGTCAATACAGCTCTGGATGCTGCATATGGCACCATAAGTAGCAAAATAAATACAGCCTTGGAGCAGAGCAGAGAGGCTATCCAGGAGGGTGTCAAGATGACTAATTCAGTGGTGACCAACAGCATAAGCAAAGCCAAGGCAGTGAGCCAAGCAGTGGCAGGCAGTGTGGAATCTGCCCTGGGTATATCGGAAGATCTGGTGGATCACTACCTCCCCATGACAGAGGAGGAACTAGGTGAGAAAATACTTAGCTGGCGGTTGTAAATACAAATCCTTTCCCACATGACTAGAGAGCACCTGACACTGCAAGACTCATCTTCTGAAGCAGACAGGTAGCTCTGAATTTGTCACCGAGTTGGCTGTCTGTCAACACTGACATGGTATGGGACAGAGTTCAAGCATTGGCTAGCTGGTCCTTGCCCGGTCCTTGCCCATCAGCCTCAAGCAAATAAACACGTGGGTGCATGCTTCAACCTGTCTGTCAAGTCTGCTTATCTGAAGAGACCATGTTGAGCAGGGACTAGCCTACCTTTAATATCTGAGCAACTACAAACCTCTACTGTTTACACAGCAAGCTTCAGCCTTCATGTTTTTCAATGGCTGATCTTACCTCTTCCCTTCCCTTACAGCTGGGGGAGTGGAGCACAGCTGCATCTCTGTTCTTGTTTCCTCCAGGTGAACTTGCCACCACTGTCAAGGGATTTGGTATGGCTTCTGTGGAGGAGCAGAAACAGCAACAGAGTTATTTTGTGCGTCTGGGTTCCCTCTCTAACAAAGTCCGCCACCGAGCCTACCAGCACTCCCTGAACAAACTGCAGCGCATTAAGCAAAGCACCCAGGATACTCTCTCACGACTACAGCTGGCAATAAAACTGGTACAAACACGCTTTCTCCTTTTTCCTCCTGTCTGTAGTCTTCCTGCCCTACTGTCCAGATGGAAGCTCCTCCTCCACCCTGTACCAGCTGCATGTCACCTTGGACCCCTCCCTGGGAGGGAAGCACTTGTGCTTCTCTGATATCGTGTGCTTGAAATACAGCTGTTCCTCTCATTTTTCCCATCAGATTGAATCTGTGAAACAGGAGGTTGGCCAGAAGCTTCTGGATGGGCAGGAGAAGCTCCATCAGCTGTGGGTGGACTGGAGCCTGACCCAACCCAAAGGAAACCAAGTTAAAACTGCCTCCCAAGCAGAGGTATCCCTAGAAGGGCGTATTTAATCAGGCCTCTGGTGGATGGTGTACATCTCATCTGCTCTAGTAACTGAGCTATATCTCTTTCCCAGCAGGTAGAGTCACGGACTCTAGCTATGCTGCGTATCATCACCCAGCAGCTACAACCTGTTTATGAGAATCTGAAAGCCAGCATCCACGGCCTCCCCAGCAACATCCAGGAAGCTGTGTATCGGGCCACTCGAAATATCCACAAGCTCCACAGTTCTTTTTCCAATGCTATGTCTTTCCAGGACCTCTCCAGCTCCACTCTGACCCAGAGCCAGGACTGCGTGGCAGAAGCCCGAAGGTCCCTGGATGACCTGTTTGAGTATGTAACTCGCAACACCCCTTTAAACTGGCTTGTGGGTCCCTTCAGGGCGATAGCTAAAGTGTCGCAAGATGGCAGGAAGCAGAAGAAGAAAGATATGGTGACTGATATAAAATCACCTGTGTTGGAAAAGGCTACATCATCAAAGGGGGTGGCTAAGACACCCGAAGAACCAAAGGGAGCGAACAGGAGCCTAGGGGAAGGGTGTGAAGTGCTAGAGAAGCCGGAAGAGAAGGCAGAGAAAGATACAGAGGTGGCACTGGCTGCAAAGGAGATTAAAACTAATGCACCAGAGGAAGATCTCTGAGAAATTCCAGCTCCTCTGGCCAAGGCTCCCTGGCTAGAACAGCATTTTATCTTGTAATCGTGTGTCCAACTGCCAGTTGTGCCAAGAGTGCCTCCTGCTCTCTCCCTGTCCCAGGCTGAGTGTACAGTAAGATGTAGTTTGCAAGGAGACTTGATAACCAAGGTGGGGTAATTCCATATCTTGATTTACTTTTTTATTTTTTTAAATCATCCTGTTGCACTGAGAGGGAAGATGGGGACCTGTACTTCAGCTTTTTAAGTCAGCCCAGCTGTATGTGTGAATGGCTAATTCTTGCTGAGACAAGTTGTGGGAGAGAAGTGGTCCCAACTTATTTTTAATGTTGGATTTGTTTTTTAATTCATCCAACCTGCAGAGATCTTGAGAGGATGATGTGCTTGACCTTTGATACCGTTTCCCTCCTTCTGCAAGTTTAAAAATACATGTTACAGACCCGACTTCCTTTCTGCCTGTTGCGCTTCCGGCGAGGCCCCCCCC
>RSEF01000028.1:5277200-5295517 GCA_003993805.1 Himantopus leucocephalus
TTTAAGGTCCCTTCCAACCCAAACCATTCTGTGATTCTAAAATGAACGTGTGTTCTGCCTCAAGCAGAAAAGTACCTCCCCTATTTTGCCCCTAAGACTTCTGCCTGTACTCCTGAGGTTCAGCTGCATCTATACGGCTCCTGCTGCCCTCGCTCCCCACCTCTGCCCGAATCCCTGCGTTTCTAGCCCCGCTCGTACCAAGAGTGACACAGCGGTAATGCCAACAGTCTCTCACTAGAGGGAAACGTGCGTTCCCAGCTGGGCTCAGGTGGAGGACACCAGGTCCCCGCAAGCCACCAGGTACCCGCAGCCACCGGGCTCGGGGCTAGCGCTCCGCTGGGCTGTCCTCTCCCACCCGCGGCCACGTACCGGGGAGGGGGACCCTTCCCACGGGGAGGGAGGCGGCAGCTCCCCCGAGTACCGGCTCCCGGCTCCCGCTCCGCCCTGCCCGCCGCGCCGGCTCCGGGCTGCCCTGGCCCCGCTCCGCCCCGCCGGGCCCCGCTCCGCCCCGCCGGGCCCCGCCGCTTCCTCGTGTGCCCGCAGGCTCCCGGCGGAGCAGGGCGGACCGCGGGGACCCATCCATCCACCCCGTCCCAAGGCCCGGGCAGCGGGACGAGCCGGCCCCGCCGCACCGAGCCCTCCTCCCGCGGGGATCCCCGCCGCAGGACCGGCCGGAGGTAGGCTGGGTCCTTTCCTTCTCTTCCCTTCCCTCCCCTTCCCTTCCCCGCCGAGGGCGGGCGGAGGAGCGGGGCAGCGGCCCCGGCGGGGCGTCGCGGTGAGTCAGCGGGCGGAAGGGCGGCGGGGAGCGGCGGCGGCGGCTTCGGGGGCCCCTTCCCAGCGCCCCCCCCCCCTCCGCGGCCCGGCCCTCCTGCCCTTTCACCGCACCGGGGGGGGGGCACGGCGAGAGCCAGAGACTTCCTCGGGTTCCGCCTCAGCTCCTTCATTGGGCAATCGGAGGATTTTCATGAGATAGAAAAAAAGCAATTTGAAATTATAAAGTTTCCCCAGTTGAGAGCTATTTTGGGGCATTCGCTGGTGCTCCCTTTAAATAGGGGAGGCTTTGCCACCAGGCTGTCAGTGCCTGCGAGTGGTGTCCCACCGGGAACCCGCTCCACACACTTCCGCTGTTTAATTTAACCCCGGTCAGAGGCTGCTGGTGAGTGCGAGGGTTTAGCGGGGCTCAGGGATTAGACGTGGACGCAGATGTAACGTCCACGATTACATGATGCAGCCTGACAGAGGGTGCCTGTGGGTTACCCACCCTCCCGGCACCAGCGATTTGAAAGGGCCTCCTCCAAGCGCGCTTCACTCCTCCACCGCCCATCGCAAGGAGCCTGCGAGGCCCCTGGAACCAACTGCCTGGAGGAGAGCGACACTTGGATTTACCCAAATACATTATTAGTTCAGCCATTCTGCTTGTAACAAATGTGAAATGAATGCAAAGAACTTGATCTTCGCTTCACAAGAGTTGGAATAATGCGCGGAGCACTGGCAGAGCCGCAAGCACTGAACACACGCAAAAATCCTCGAGAGCTGCGAGGGAGAGCCTGGGAGCTCGGCGAGCCTTGCGAGGACCCCCCTGCTCCCCACAGCGCTATTTCTGACCGTTGCCCTCTGTTCTTCTCGCAGGTCCACCTGGCCGGTTCCTCAGGACAGAGATATCCCGGTTCCGAGATGAGCCCCTGAGCAGCAAAGAGCCATCGCTTGTGCGGTACGTGAAGTGGGACCAGAGCATCAGAGCACCGCAGGGGAACGCACCTTCACTCCCAGTGCTGTAATATGCTTTTTCCATCCATGCTGCTTCAGTCCATCGTCTGGGCCACCAGCTGATGAGATGGCACAGAGCGCCGAGCTCCAGCCAAGCTTTGAGGACGTTTTTAATATCCTATCCCAGATCCCACATGATAAACTCCTCAGCCTCAAACATAAACTGAAGCATTTGATATTTGGGCCCAGCAGCAAACTACTGCAAGCCATGATCCTGCTTACCCTGAGGCGAGAAGGGGATGCAAGAATCTGTTTGGATGCCTTGGGAGACAACCGGGCAGCCCAGTACGTCCGCCAGACCAAACTGGGCGCTGCAGGAGCACAGGAAGACGGGGAGGATTTGCGGCCTCCCCCGCTGGATGCGGGTGCCACGGCGCTTCTAGCACAGATCTACTCCGTGTTGGCAAAGGAAAAACTGTGCAGTCACGAGGCCATGGACAAAGCCTGCCGGGCTGCCACCAAAGCCTGCAACGCCAGCAAAGAAACTCAGGGGGACACGCTCAACAGCATCCCACCTGAGGACCAGGAAAACCACAGCTCTGCTGTCAATACAAGCCCAGGTGACAAATTTCAGACGCTGAGATCTGATGCGGGCGTCGGATTTCTCCAGGTGCCCAGCCCAAACTACGTGGTGAGAAGTTCCCCAGTGCAGATTGGAGGCAACTCGGACCTTTCAGGCCCACAGAGCTTGCGCTCCACGGTGAGTCGCTCTTTCCCCAGTGGCTTTGAGATCAGTGCGTCACCAACAGTTGTTTTTCACACCCAGCCTTCTTCCCACCAGCGTGTCCCCCAGCCCAGCCAGCTGTGTGAAGGGAGCGCCAGTGGTGCTGGACAGCCTGACGGGGATGGACAGAGCCACGGCCCTCAGGAAACAAGCTGGGCCAGCAGAACCAATTCCCATCCCTGGCAGGAGACAGGTGCCCAAGTCCCCCAGCCGGAGAAGGTTCTGCCACTCCGTTCATGTCATCCAACTCTCCCTATTCCTGAAACGCAGCCTCTCACACCGGGTGCTCTGAACCAACCTGTCCAAAGTAGTGATGTTTCCAGCACAGTGGCAGCAGAACCTCATGCACCAAAAGAAAGCACAGCCAAAAAGCAAGACGAAAAGCAATTACCTACAGGTCTTCCTGACTCAAGAGCTACAGTGGACACTGGTCCTGCCCACAGGTCCAAGGAGGACTCCTATGTTCCAGCAGGCATTTCTTTTAACTCTGCATCTGCTTCCATGTCAGCCTGTCCCCTTCCTCCTCCTAGCTATTTCTTCTCCTCAACCCTTCCCCCTCATCTTCCGGGAGCTCCTTCCAACTTAACTTATCCCTCTCTGCTCCCCTCATCCCCCTCTCCAGCCTGCCCTCCTCCTCTCCAAACTGTAGAAGCAGTGCCCACGTCAGAGCCAGATGGTAGAGAGACAAAGTTCTTCACTTTTGTCGTCCTGCACGCTAGTGAAGATGAGATTGTTGCCCATCGGGTCAAGAACCTGCTGGAGAAGATGGGGGTTCCCAACGGTGCCACACTCTGTGAGGACTTCTTCATTGCCGGACGCAGCCATCTGACTTGTTTCCAGGATGCTCTGGAGAACTCTGCTTTCATCATCCTTCTGCTGACCAAGAACTTCCCAGGCAACCTGTGTATGTTTCAGACAAACACTGCTCTGATGGAGTCCATCCTGAAACCAAACAAGGGCGACTCAGTCATCCCTTTTGTACCCAAGGAGAACCCCCTGGAGCGGAGTCAGATTCCCAGCACGCTCAGTGTGCTCATGCCCTTGGATGAGAACTCTCCTGGGTTCTCCAGGACAGTGCAGAACACCTTCACCACCAGCAGGATCAGTAAGAAGAAAGCCATGTGGGACCTGATGCAGAGAGAGAAACTACAGCAGTATCAGGAACAGCATCAAACACTGCAGAACTTCGCTGCTCTGAACCTTGGCTCCCTTCCCCAGGCGCCTCCATCAGCACCATGGCCGCAGCTGCTGGAGCAATCACCCCGACAGTGGTGTCCCCCCACTTCGGCTGTCCCTCCTGCCACATACCCTCCTCCCCCCGCCGGTCACCCCATGCCTGCTCAGATGGGTCCCCTTCCTTTCCAACCACCTTATCTCCCATCAGGCCACTACGATGTGATGCCAGGTCCGCAAGGGATCCCGCATCTCATCATTCAACATGCTCGAATGGTTCAGATTGGGAACCACAACACAATGCAGGTAGAAACTGTCACACCAGGTCCACAGGACAGCGAGGAAGAAACCAGGTAGAAAGCTTGATCAGAGATGATCAAGAGATCAGATGTCTGGCCAAGGCCAGACACACACCTCCTTTCAAACCCTAGATTATAGTGATTCTGCTGGGGCTGGGACTATTCTTATTTCACTGTGGGTAAAAGGTGCTACTTTCTTGGAGCACAGGAGAAAATCACCTTCTTTTTTGTTGGACAAAAGAGGTTGCAATCTCCTGAGACTCTTTTCCTTGTGCTTATTTTCAAGTAAATGAGAAAACTGTTCTCCTGATTTTCTGAGACTACCGGAAAGTTTTATAAATAAATTTTAATTAATTTATTTGTGTTTCTCTGGCTCTTTCCTGTCGAATTAGCAGAGGGGCAGTCGGGGGGATTGGCAGAACTGTTCTGGCTGCACCTCTGGGGTGGAGGGGGCTGGGAGGTGGCACACCGCCTTTCTGTTTCATCTGCTGCTGCTGACCCGACCATTTGAGGGAAAATCTTCAGGGGATGCTTTGGGGAGCTGCTGTGGCCCCCTGTCAAGCCACTAAGTATCACAAGGGTCCTGTTTTCTTCCAGCAGTCTTCTTTGCTTGGGCTTTCAGGCCCATGCCCACGCTGCGCGCATGGTGCCGCGCCAGCAGCGCCATTTCCCCCAAGCCTCTCGCATCAGACCCAGGAAGGCTCAGGAAAGCAGCTGCAGAGCCTCCGGACAGGCTGCAGGCGTCTGGGCTGAGGCATCAAGAGATCACTTTTCCCAGTTCCCCTCTGAAACTACAGAGAGAGAAGTTTTGTCTTTGTGAAAGACAAAATTCCCGTGTGCCCCTGGAGGCGTGGCTTGAAGTATTTTTGTATTTAAGAAAAGTCTGTTAAAGAACTGAGATTGCACACCACATACATGGCTAAACAAGAACCTTTACAGTAAAGCTGTGCTTGGGGAAAAAAAAAAAAAACTTAATGAAAGTGGAATGAGAGGGGGGAAGTGCAGAGAAAGTCTAAGGAGGCAAAAGCTGAGTGTTCGCTCCTCCGTTCTTACCCGCTTGGAAAAGGTCAGAGGTGGGACCGGGGCCCCGTTAGCCTGGCTGCTGCAGAGAAGTGTTCCCTGCAGAGATTACCCCACCTGTTGGTGCTACTGCCTTCGAGGAAAAAGTTTGATGGAAAAGCCGAGCATTACAGAAGGAGTGGAGAAAGGCCAGGAATGGGGAGGTGGTGTGCAGGCCCTGGGCGAGGGCTGTACCAGGCCGGTATCTACCGAGCCCTTAACGCAAGGAGGGCATCGGAGGCAAAGCCCCAGACCACACGCTCTTCCTCAGACAGCTTCTGCCGCAGCCGTTTGCCTGTTCTGTCAGCAGAGGTCAGCCCAAAGCCACCGGACAACTAGGAATGGGACGGCTCCCTCTGTGGACCAGAGCCCAGCCAACAGCACTGGGCTCTCCAGTCACCTCACCCTGCAGCAGGGCCTACTCCTCACCGGAGAGCTGCCAAGTCCTCATCAAGGTGGACCTCAAGGGCCAGTGTGACTGATACAGGGGAGGTGACCCCGTCTAGGGTATTTCTGCAGATGTGCGTGCGCTCATGTCACTCGGAATGGCTGTCCCAGCGCATTTCAAATGGAGAGGAGCCAGCACGGTCTCGCAGCCAAAGCGCAGGACTCCCACGCGCCATCCTGGACCTGGGACTACCCAAGCTGGGCCCTCACAGGACCCAATTCTGGATTATAGCCTTCGTCCAAGAACCATCCAAGCCTTACAACCAACACCTGCATAAGAAAGTAATTAATAATTCCTCGAAGAGTGTTCAGCTGACATTAATCCCCTCTCAGGGAGCACTCTGGTCACTGGGCTAAAGACTGTCCAATTCTCACTCTTCCTCTCTGGCTCAACCTACCTCAAGCTTGCTCTGCCAACGCACGCCTTCCCAAACAAGTACCAGTCCACTAAACAACGCTCACTGCTGAGACACAAATCCCCAGCACGGAGGAGAACAGCATGGGGGTCTCTCCTCAGCGCACGGCTGTATAAAGGACAGTCCCCACCTGCCCTCTGTTGAAAGCTGCAACTGCTGCCTTTTTGTTTTTGAGGGGCCGAGGACGTCTGCAGGATGATGCAGGAGAGCCTGAGCACTGACAGAACTTCAGTGCAAGCTCTGGAGCTCCTGGGCACCACCAGATGTAGGAGCCGAGAGCTGATGGCTGTGTCTCTACTCCTAAAGTGCAACACAGCACTGGCTGTCACAGTTTTGGGTCTAAATCCCACAGAATTTCCTCTTAAAAAGCCACAGGCCCTTTCTCACAGATCTGTCCATAGGTCTCTCTGCCTCCCTCCCCCCACAAGGAGGCTGAGCTCCTCCTGGGCCTCCTTGGCTGAGAACTAGCCCAAGACACCAGGCTCAGACAAATCAAAGCCTTCTCTGTCCTGAGCAGAACAAGAACCACAAAAAAGCATTGCTGTTTAAAAGCTGCCATCAGCTGTTGGCTTCCAGCTTTGAAACAGTTTGGCTTTTAACTTCGAAGGACCCAGTGACAATGGATTAACTCATTTACTCTTTATAGAGTCTGCTGGAATCCTCCGAGGGCTTGGATTCCTTCTATTTCCCTATTTTCTCTGCTCTATATCACCTTTGTTCCAATAGGTGTTGTGTTACCGCAATTCCGGCCACGTTGCAGTTGCTGTGCAGCCACCAGGACAGTCCCTCCCCTTGGGAGAAAACATATACATCACTCCTTCCCCCCTCTTCTGCTTTCTATAAATAAACATCATGCAAACCTGGTCAACTGGAAGCTGCTCTAGCTTGTAAACAACCTTAACGCAGCCACATCAGGTCTGCTCGGACTGGAGAAAGGGAGAGGGAAAGACACGGCCGCAGACTGTAAAACATTGCAGGGTTGGAGGGCTTTTTTTAAGCTTATGGTGTGTGGAGGGCCGAGAGGCTCAAAGGTTATTGGGAGCAAGTTCCTCTTGAGAGCCACAGCCCTGTTTTAATTGCAGCAGCAGGTTCACTCTTCCCACATTTCGCTCGCCCTGGAAAGGAAGCTTTGCCACCAGGGCCTTGTTTTCACCTGTGACCCCCTCATTCTTCCCCAGTTTCTCTGGGAACCTGCGAAATGCTGACGCGGCATCCCTACTTTTATGGTCTAGGCCACTTTCTGTAAACACTGATCTTACAGCATCAGGAGGCTCCAAAGATGTCCACAGAAGGGCACCAGCAACCAGCTCCAGGAACATCCCAGTGACTTTCTCACCACTTTTGCATTTCTGAAGAAACCTGTATGGGAGGCTTTATTGTCAAGAGGGCAAATTACCACTATTAGGGAGAGAAAAGCACATCTTAGGTTTTAAGAAAGGAATAAAAGGCAGACGTTCTGCTGGTGGCAGTGCACAGAAGGGCTCCCGGACAGCAGTGTGCTTCAGGAGGGTCTGTAGCCACCCCAGTGAAAAAAAACCAAAACTACTCCACTCTCTGTCCAAGATAATTAATTACTCAGATAACAAAGTCATCACTGAAACATTTCACTGCTCCCCACAACTCCTTGTTTTGCCCCACATACTGGAGCTGGCCCAGACCACACCTACAATAAATAAGGACTGTTCATTGTAATTACCCCTAAATTCATGCAGTGATTTCTGCCACCCAGTAATTACTATCAAAATTTAATTGCTGCGTCCTTACTATGTTATTACAGATTATTATAAAAAAAAAAATAAAGTCCTTTTCTATCACACAAAGTATTCTCCTCCTTGAAGCTTTTGTCCATGACTGGATCCCCCAGTTAACCCATCACAACATCCCGGCTCCAGAGCTGCTTCCCCACCCCAGCTGTGGAACAAGTTTCTTCTCATCTCCCTCCTCCCAGCAGCTTTGGGATCGTGGTCAGAAAGCACCACAGTCCGGAACGATCAGCCGCTGCCTCAGTCCTGAGGCTATGCGGTTCCTTGTCCCTGCGGTGGCAGCTTCTCTCCTACGGACCTGAAGATCACCTATAGCACAGCAGTCCTGTTTCAAGAGGGGAAGCACGTCCCACAGAACTGCAGACACCGCTGAAATGTCGTGTCTAGCACGGGGGCGGCAACACTGACCAAACCATCAAGAGTTATTTTTGAGGATGGAGCAATCAATGAAGGGACAAACATTCAAATATTTTAGCCATCTGCTCCCACCCTCCCGGCAAAGGCCGAGCGTTTTTGGAAATTCACATTCTTGTGTGGAACTAACTCCAGTACCTTTAATTCCTCTGCCTGCTTTTGACCTCCCACCGACAGCTCTGGGCTTGAAAAACATAAATCCATGACAGCCACACTGCGTCCCTCTTGCTGTGCCCAGTCCCAACCATACATAAGGCGGGTAATACCTGAGTCAAGAGACCAGCATCCTTTCACACTGTTTCATTTACATCAAAAGATATAAGGCAAAGCATATAAAGAGAGGTGTCATTTCAGTATCAGTGTTACCCTTTTTCAGGGGAAATGTTTGCAGCTGCAGTGCAGATTAGCTTTTCCCAGAAGGAAATTCAGATGAAATGAAACGATCCCATCTGTTGATTGCAAACACCCAGTACTTCCGTACCCACACGTGTACCATCCCTAGGGAACAAGCTGAAAAGAGAGGCTTACCAGCAAGAAGTCCAAGGCACTTGCATTCTAGCAGCCATTTTTTGTTTTATTATTTAAAGTTAAGAGCACTCATCAGCTCACAAATTAACAAATTCCATTCCTGCAGTTTAGTTCGGGTTTCAGCCAAAAGGAAAAAAAAAATAATAACAGAATGTAGCTAAACTAACTCTGCACTTTACATCTCAATAAAAGTTAAACCTCCTTGCTTTATAAATAAATGTTATAGTTAACACTGCAAAAATGTAATGGCAGATCTACAATATCTTTAAGGGGCAGAGAGCATTGGATTATTGAGGCATACGGATACGCTGGCTTATAAATACAAGTAGAGAAGCTTCAGTAGCATATAGTGCATGGTTGTTTATCAGGGTTCTGCTCTCCCAGTCTTGACCTTTCCCAAAGCTCAGAGGCAGCTGCTTCATCCCCAACTGCGCTTTCCACTCTGCCCGGGGCCAAGAAATGAGCCACAGGCTGCCAAAGCCCAGCCACTCCCCCTGCAAGAAGATAAACTGCTGGAACAGCATCGTATTTACCAACGCTGACTGTTTACCACCAAGGAGGGTTCTGCCAATGGAGGCAAATACCTACCCTGAGACTACGGATTTAAAGAAAACAACTTGTGTGCAGATCCTAATTAAAGAAAGGAGCTTGCCCAAACAGTAGCCAAATGAGATTTCAAATTCAATCTTTGAAGTAGCACCATCCTCAGTGAAGTTGCAAAAAGAATCAAAAGCCAATCCCAGACGCTAACAACCCACTCCACGTAGGTTTTCAGAATGAGATAATTAAGAGCCCAATTGGTTGATACTAATAAACCTCAGAAGAACAAGAAGGCACCTTTAACTTTCATTTCTTGCTTCTTCCTTCAGACCACCCTCATGCAAACAGGCCACCAACACTCACTTGCTTTAATAACCCCCCGAGCACCACCCACGCTACAAGTACCTCCCATCCTAGCGGGCTTGCGAGAGCACATCCTCAAAGATGGACCAGAGTGCACCAGTTTGGCTCTGAAACTGGACATACCTACCCTGTACAGCTCAATCCCTGCTGACCTCTGGAGCTAAAGGACCTCAGCACGGGAAAGGGACTGAACGTCTGCGGAATGGGCAAGCTACGGGCCTGGACACCACATTACNCCTACCCTGTACAGCTCAATCCCTGCTGACCTCTGGAGCTAAAGCACCTCAGCATGGGAAAGGGACTGAACGTCTGCAGAATGGGCAAGCTACGGGCCTGGATGCCACATTAGTATTTTGTTTTTAAGGTAGCAGTTTTTCCTCCCCATTCATAAAACCCAACATCTATTGATGAAACTATATAACCAGAACTGACCTTACTACATCTTACAGGATTGAAGAAGTCTTGCAGCATAGATAGGGCCTGGCTCTAAAAGAGAAAAAATAACCCAGCTTTATGCACAATCATTGAAATCTCAGGCCTTTAACACCGCTTGCTACTTGGCCAACCAAGGGAGAAAAAAAAACGTCCTCAGCATACCCAGCCCTACTGCCACGCAAGGCAACTACCTCAGCAGAGCACAAGCCACTCGGCTGTTCGACTCGTACTGAACCAAATCTGAGAAGGGGGTGGGGAAAGCATTAGTTGGAAGGTATTTTATTCCTCACTTGCATTCCTATCTGTTCGGGATTTGGGATGGGAAGGGCTAGAGCACGGGTGTGATGCATAGCTGCTCCAAAGCTTAACGCTGAGTTAATCCAGCACTAATGGGAGAGGCAGCAGGTCCCAGGGAATCTCCATTTTCCATCCTTCTCAGGACAAGGCGGTTGGCATGGGAAAGGGCAGGGGCTGCGGCCTTCTCTGGATACAGTGCACTGGAGATATCTGGTACCTGAAGATGACAACAACGAGGGACAGCCATGAGCTCTTGAGCCTCCTCCTCCCCTACCCCTGCACACGCCAGCTTGATGGTGACAGATGAGGACAAAGCTCGCAGCCCATCTCAGCGCAGCGATGGCCTTCGGCACCTACGCAAGGATGGCCTGAGATGTCAGGCTGCACTACCTCTGCGGGGTGAAACAGGTGACGGGGAAGGCTGGGGACTTCAGCTCTCCCACCCTAGTGCAGTTCAATGAAGGCTTCCAGCTCCTCAGGGATGAAACCCTTGTAGGGAATCTTGTGCTTGTCCAGGGCGCGAGCAGCAAGGCACTGGAGGGTGATGTAATTGAAGGGCTGCATCATGCTCTTGGTGAGCAGCTTCTCATCCAGCAGCTCATAAGCGGTCTGCTTGAAGGCATTGGTGGCGTCCATGTGGGCTCCAGCCTCCATCAGGGCACTCATGATCAGCGGGCAGTTGTTGCGGGCAGCAACATGCAGCGGGGTGTTGTTGTCATAGTCACGGCTATCTGGGTCAGCCCCACACTCCAGAAGCAAGTTCACAACGTGCAGCGATGGGAACTTGCCCACGGGATAACGTCCGACTGTTGTGGTATCTTTGTCCACAGCCATATGCAAAGGAGTGAAGCCATTCTTGGCCCGGGGGCTGCACTTTAGCAGGCGGTAGATCGTCTGGCGCTTCTGGTGCTCCTGCTCCGGGGTGCACTCCACTTTCTCCAGCAAGAAGACCAGGTGGAGGATAATGGCCAGTGTCTTGGTGAACTGCGCTGAGTCAACCACAGGGTCCTTGCCATGGACAAGCGCCCTCTCCACCTCCCGGACCCCTTTGCTCAGTACTCCCATGAGGTCAGAGAAGCCCAAGTGGGTAGCTAAAGTGCCTTTGGAGCGGTCCTGAAGCACGTAAGAGAAAAGCTCAGCAAAGGACAGGAAACTGCTGGCAGTCATCGGGCTGAGAGGCTCCAGGTTGCCTTGCTGCATGTCCAGTGCATACTTCCACAGGTTAATGCAGCGTTCGAAGTTGCCAGAGTCAGCATAGACTGCCCCTCTGTAACGGATGTAATAGGAAGTGTCTGGGTGGGAAGGACCCAAGATGCGCTCTCTGATCAGCAGCGCCTGCATGCGCATCTCATCTGGATCAGTAATCAAGGCTTCCAGTTCCTCCAGCGAACTCACTTCCCGGGAATAGTCGTAGGCCAACACCAGCTGCCGGGGCTCAGGTTTAGGCAGGTATTGCCCACCCTCACACCGAAGCTCCATCGCCCTTCGCCAGTACTTGTGGGCTCCCAAAAGGTCACGTTTCTTATCCACAAACGTAGCACCCAGCAACTCCAGTGCTTCCACAGCAGCCTCTCGAGTGCAGAACACGTTAGGGACCTGCTGCTCATCCTGACTGGAAGCTGAGGCACAACATCTCTCACGCTCCTCTTCGTCGCAGCCCTGAGGAGTTTCCTTGCCAGCGCTGCAGCACCTTTGATGGCTCCCGCCTGACGCGCAGGTCCCATTTTGGTTCCCTGCAACCTCCTCCTCCTGCTGCAGCCCTCCTTGGATGAGGTACTCCACAATGTTGGTGTGACCAGTGACACTGGCAGCTAGCAGAGGAGTCATGCCGTAGCCGTCTTTCTCCATGCGGGCTTTGGAGCGGAGCAGTAGCTGCAGGATCTCCAGGCTGCCGGACTCAGCGCAGTCATGCAGGGCTGTATTCCCCTTCACGCTCCGGCGGTTGACATCGGCCCCTTTCTCTAACAAGTAACGTGCAATTTCCCGGTGCCCTTTGTAGCAAGAAATCATCAAACAAGTGTGTCCGTGCCGGTTGGCTACTTCCAGGTCAGCCCCGCGCTCGCCGACTAGGTAGCGCACGATCTCCAGGTGCCCATCAAAGCACGCAGCCCGCAGCGGCGTGGAGTTGGTCAGCGTGGTCTGGTTCACCGACGCGCCGTGATCCAGCAGGCTGCGCACCACCCCCAGGTGCCCGGCAGCAGAGGCCGCCCAGAGCGGCGGGGCCCCCTCGATGGTCTCCCCATCGAAGTTGACCGAACCTCCCTCCTCCACGCGGGCGCCGCAGTGATCCAACAGGTACTCCACCACCTCCAGGTGCCCGTGCCGGGCGGCGATCAGCAGCGGGGTGCTGCCTCCCCCGGGGCCGTCACCCCCGCCGGGCCCTGCCGTCAGCGCCTCCAGCTCCTCCCGGCTCCGGCTGCCCAACAGCTTCTGCAGCAGCTTCAGCTTCCCATCGCGGGCCGCGTTGTACACAGCCGTGCGCAGGTCCATGGCGACGGGGGCCGCGGCGACCGCACCGGCCACCTCCTGGCCATGGACCGGCTGCTCCTCCACGCCCCCAGCTCGGCCCGGGGCAGGGGATGGGGCGAGGGCGACCCAAGGCGGGGAGGAGCCCTGCGGGGCCGGCGGCGCCCGGCGAGACACCCCTCACCTCGGCACAGCAACCTTCAGTCTCTTCGCCCGGCCGCCATCTTAGGTTGGAACGCGAAACAAAATGGCGCCCGTACGGCCCCGGGGGCGGAGAGCGAGGAGGACGATGGGAAATGTAGTCCCGGGCCCGGCGGAGCCCGGCGGGAGAGGCTCCCCGAAGACTCGGTTTCCCGTCAGGCAGCGGGAAAGGGGCGGCAGCCGGAGCTCGCCGGCCGCGCCGCCGTGGGGCGCGGGGCACCCTGGGAAGTGTAGTCCGTCCGGGCCGGGCGGGCCGCCCCTCCCCGGGCCGCCGGTAGCGCCCGGACTGCCTTTCCCAGCGCGCCCCGCGCCGCCGCCAGGGCTGCTGGGGCGGGGAGCGGGATGGCGGCGGGCGGCCNCGCTGGGGGGGGGGGCAGGCCTCGGCCCGTCCCCTGCCGCGCTCCTACGCGGAGCGGCCGCGGCTCTGGCAGGGGAACCAGACCGGGCCGGGGCCTGGCTGTACCGCGGGCGGGGGAGCTCGGGGCCGGGGCGGGAGGGAGCGGAGCCCCGTGTGAGGTGGGGCCCCGGGGGGCGGGAAAGAGCCCCCGGTCGCTGTGGCCCGAACGCCCGGGGAAGGAGGGCCGGGGTCCCCCTGTCTGTGCGAAGCAGGTGCGACCTGGGCTGTAAACGTTCTTCTGTAACTTTACAGCGCGTGTAAATCTCACGGGAGCTTTAATTTCTTTTAAATCCCCTGAACCGATTGAACTATGAAATACAGTAGCTACAGAGAGCGTGCTAGCACGGCGTGAGTCTGACGTGTTCTTAATTGTAGCAAATCATTCCGGTTTGTTAGAGCGTTTTAAAGTACAGCGTTTTCTGCCCAGGACACCATAGCGTGGAGGTAGCAAAGCCTCAAACGCGGATTTGTTCCCGTTGATCCCTGCCCTTGGACAAGATGTACGGCTTTCTCCGTTCCTGAATGATAATACCTGGCTGGGGTGAGGGGAAAACATTGAAGGCAATAAATAGCCTGGCTTAGATGAGCGAAGCTTTAGTTACCAGAACCTATTTTTAGGGCATAAGTTGAATTTAAGTGGCTCTAATCTTTATATGGGGAATTGGCACAGGGTTTCTCCTGTTGTATTTTATTTATAGCTGTTTCTTCTCCTTTCCAGAGGGATAAGATTAGCCTCATTATTTCCATTATTCTTATTCTGTCCGTCATTATTATTATTCAGTCCATCCATCCATCCATCCACCCATTTAGGTCTTGTCTGGAATTACCTAGGATTATCCGGCTAATGCATGTTGCCTTCACACAGAATATCATTTTTGTTGCTAAGAAACTGCTTTTGCATAACAGACAGCGTGGGCCTAATTTTCGCTTCAGCAGCTGTTAAAGTCACCGGGAGCAGCAGGTGCTCGGCGCTCCTGAGAGCCAGAGCCAAAGCGCCCGTGGCAGGATTCCCGCACCAGGTCTGACTCCGCGTGCGAGTGCGTCAGCTACGTGTGCGATGTGCTCGGCGACGCAGCGGCTTCACGCTTGAAAAGAAAAGGAGCAAAGGTGTCGTGAGGGTCTCCAGCCTGTCCGTGCAGTGCGAGCGCAGTCTCCTGCACGCCGGGACAGGAGGAGCAGCTGCTTGCACTGGAATATTTGCTAGGTGGGAGTATTCCCGTGTCCCCTCTGCACACAGATGTGCGAATACGCACGTATGGTCACAAGCTAAAAATTGTGTTCTCGTAAGCGAATAGCTGGCAGCAGTGAGTTTGGGCACATGTGGTCAATTTTAATATTAACATGT
Organism: Himantopus leucocephalus; assembly: GCA_003993805.1. Taxonomy (NCBI): domain Eukaryota; kingdom Metazoa; phylum Chordata; class Aves; order Charadriiformes; family Recurvirostridae; genus Himantopus; species Himantopus leucocephalus. The sequence goes on from RSEF01000028.1 coordinate 5,291,835, forward strand.
GTGACTGTGCGCAAATATCGAAGGGCTGAATGCGCGAGCGGGCTGTGTGCGGCGGGGCTGCGTACCTGTGCGTGTCTCTGTCTCCACTTGTGAACATCCGTGTGTGAAATCCACAGCACTTGGGCTGTTTATGCTGCAGGTCAAGGCACAGACACGGTGACATTTCCTCTCCCTGCTGGCTCTTTCATGTTGCTATGGTGATCAGATGCACTCGCACTTTTATCTGAAGTATCTATTAACTAAAGCTTCCTATTAATTCCCCTCTGTAGAATGCATATGGAGTTCACTGGAACACCAGGTAGGCTTTTTAGGTCCCAAATTACATCAGAGTCTGCCCCTACTTCTCAGTTGGGCTGTCAGGAACATCACAGGGTAGAAGTGCAGCTGATGAAAATGTTTTTTTCCGTGAATAAAGAAAATTGCTTAGTAATGAGAGAATAAAGAGCACAAGGAGTAGTGTCACAACAGCCTCTCCCTGTAGATCCATGAATATGAAACGTACTCGAGCGCCAACACGTCACTGCCAACCCAGCTGTAAATGGATTATTTGGTCTGGGAAGTCAAGGACAGCTGAACATGGGGGCGGCTGCGCTGCGGACGGGCTGTTCCTGCATCAGCCTGAAAGGTCTGGGGCAGGGTTTTGACCCTGTGAGGGGCAGAAACCAGAGGCACTCTGGTTTGTCCTGATCAAATGCCTTTGTTACAGTGGTTCTCCTGCATCCTTTGCCTTCTCTTACTGAGGTCACCACCAAAAGAATTAGTGTCCCAAGCCAGGGCACCAGGGTGATGGAGATGTCACCCAAAGGGGGAGACTCTCCGTACCCAGACTGGCACGTGAGGTGCAGCTCCTCCTTCCATTGACACGGCAATCGGGAATAAAAGATCTGCCAGTGTCTATCACCACATCTAAAAGCGTGGCTGAGTGATGCGTCTCTGCAGTGGGCGACCGTACGCAGGGGTGCTTCCCGTGTCCTCCTGCGGAGCTCGAGCTGCTGCTGCTTGTCAGAGAGGCTGCCAGGAAACCTTCCTGTGCAAGTGACAGCTACGAGTGACGCAGGGTGGATCTGAACACCTGGGACAGAAATGACGGGCGCAAAACTATCACGTCCCTCATCTGCACGATACATCCTCCACAAGGCCCTGGAGACTCCTGTGACGGTTTTGTAGGGTAGTGCAGATAAAGCCCCAGCCAGTGTTCTGAGAATATAGAGGGAAATTAAATACCCACCAGAGGAAGAGAAGATAAAAAATGAGACGTTTTGACAGGGCTGCCAGATTGTGTGGCAGGAGGGTTAATTTTTTTTGAAACTGCCATTTCATATTCCCTTTCAGACAAGCTGAATTACACAGTACTGGCTGCTGGAGGAGTTGCATAATTTTCTTCACAGAAATAATGACAGGGTACTTAAAAAGCAAGTGAATGGATGGCTAAAGTATTGGGCAAAGACTTAAGAAATCTAGGCTGAGCGCCCACCTTTGCTAGAGACTCCTTTTGTGACCTTGGGCTGGTCATTTAATCTTCCCGTGTCCCATTTCCCTGCCAATAACACGGGAATAATAACTGTTCTTTGTCTGCTGTGCTTATTTAGACTGCAAACTCTGAATTTACAGTTTGTATCTTCTGTGCTTATAGGGCAAGCAAAGTCAAAGAGCATCACTTCATGCTAAGGTGTCCGAGACAACCATAATAGACAAAGTAGACAACAATAAAAGGGCTTGGATATATAGTTTGGAATATTTTTAGCATGACAGGCTTAAAAGTTCCTAATCCATTGTTCCACATCTCTTCCCTCAAAATGTGGAGAAGTTTGGGTCTGCATTAAGAGTTCCAAAAGCATAGAAATAATTTAGGAACTAAGTCCATGCTGATTTACTGAATCCCCGAGTTACTTCTGAAACTCTGAGTGGGTAATTTAGATGCCTGAAAAAATTTCTCAAGGTCTTTGTGCTCAGTCTGTCACTGCATTAAGGGTTAGCAGCAGACTGAGTCGAGATCCTCATTTTTTCAAGGCTTAAATTTAGATTTGCCGGCAGCTGTGTACCAAGTTTTTATCAATCTCTTCAGCTTTTAGGGGTTTGCCTCTTTTCCAGAAGTCAGAAGAAGATGGCTCCTTGCTACTAGGTCCAGTGAAGGCAAGGTCTTCTATATAGTGAAGCAACTACATGAGAAATTTGCTGTACAAAGGGAACAATTCTAAAAATAGTGAGAAATGGCACCGTGACATTAGCAGGAACAATGACCCAATACCTGACTTGCTGCAGGGGCTTTTGTCCTATAACTACCTTCATCATTAAGGCTCGTGATGACATTATTTTCTGTGCTTATATAGGGCATGAGGCCACAGCTACCTGGAAGGAAGGATTTTGATCAGACCGCAGAAGATGAACAAGCAGGAGAGGCATGTTGGGTAACACTAAATCAATGTAGTTTCATTTACATTAGACACCAGCCTGGCAATTTGAACATTAATGGTTGCACTGCTGCCCTCTGAATTTTTGTAGATTTAATGTATCAGCGGGGGAGTAAGAGAGAGGGGGAGTGTGAGTCGTTCTTGCTTATGATACACAGATCTTTTCTTTCATGCATCATAAAAGGACAGCGATTTGTACAGTTGTTAAATTCTTTTGGCAATAGATTTCCCCGGGATGAGCACTGCTCTGCTCCTGCCTCACGGGTTATCCAAGATGATAACAGCAATAGTATCTTCAGATCCCTCCCTTTCCCAAACGGAAAGGACAAAGGACTGGCTCTGAGGCAAATGGCAAGGTAGCAAGAGCATCAGATTTGGACGGGAGCCTCGGGCTCAGTTTGCTTTTGTGGAGCCACCAATTGCCTTTGTGTGTTTTGGCAAGTTACCACCTCTATCCCCGGCCACAGCGCTCCTGTCTAACGCGCGGCTGCCTCGCAGGAGTCGTGATGGAATAAAGAGCTCAAATACAAAAGTGTTGAAGGACGTACAGACCTCTAGACAGACGGAGAACTAAGTTAGCCATCTTCCCAACGGGCAAGAATCACTCCTTCCCTTTACAGAGGCACCGAGTGAGGCCGAGACTGGTGTAAGGAGTTGCAACCGGTCAATAGACATGTCAGAAATAGAACCCGGGAGTCCCGATTGCTGTTCAATACCAGCTGCAAACAAAGAAGTATTAGGACCCACTAAGAACCTGGATGCTATTGACTGGCTTCAAGGACTGTAAAGCATGTTTGTAAACTACAAAGCACAGAGATTTGGAGGTCAGTGGACTGTCTTCGCCTCGTAGACATCTGCTGCCATATGCTCTGGTGCTCTGCTGCACCGGCTCTGCAGATAACTGTCCAAGTAGGGTTCTGTGTTCCACCTCAGTGACCCAGTTGAAGGTAAAGCAAAAAAGGACTTAAGTTCCTAAATCACATATGCCATAATAACAATGACAAGTGTGTGGTGCTGAGCATATCCTGTTTAGGTTAAAAAAGAAACAAAGAAAATGCTTTACAGCACCAACAACCTAAATTATTAAGGACATTTCAGTACTCACTTTTACCACTGGCCTCGGCAGGATTCAGGAGTTTCATTTTCACACCTAAATACCTTTGAGAATAGAGGCTCTGGGTGGTATTGAAAATTTGCGCTTTCCATTTTTTAAAACCCTGTTGGAAGCAAAGGGCTAGACTTTCAAAACACTCCCCCCCTGGGCATCAAGGT
>RSEF01000028.1:5295617-5330626 GCA_003993805.1 Himantopus leucocephalus
CACAGCTTGGTTCTTCATGGTCACTTCTCCTGTTGCTTCGCTCGGAGCCCAAGTTTGGTTAACTTCAAGGGGATGGGACCTGAGGAGCAGAATCAGCCACGGTACAACCTCCAGCACACCAAAGCACTTAAATACATACTTAGCTTCCAGGTGCGGAGCGGCTGCGTCGCAGAGAGGGCTCTCCATGGCAGCTGGACCGCTGCTCCGTGGCCCAGCCCGTCTCCTGCCAGCGAGGGAGCAGGTCTGCGCTGTATGGCAGGCTATGATTTGTTGTCACCTTTATAAATCAGAACAACAAAATCACTAGTCTTCCACACAGAGCCAGACCACCGAGGGCAGCGCCTCCTCCTTAGGGACATCCTCCTGCAGGTCGTCTTCTGTTATCCTTCCTCAGTCGTTCTTATTCTTTAACACTTTTTTCTCTTTTCAGGGATGGATGCTGCCCTTTGCAATGAAAAAAAACACTGTTCTTTGTCAGACCCTGTCAAATCTCACTGTCATCATCTGTCCAATTTTGTGACTGTACCTGTGAGTTTCTGCGCCATTTTCTCTCGGGAGACTATATACGCCTATAAAAATCTGGATAATGTTTTTTTCGGGGATATCAGGGCTCAGCAGGGTTTCCTTTTTCCTTACCCTATGATAAACTTCTCCAGGAGTGCTCTGACAACCTGTCTATCTCTCCGTTGTATTTTGGTCGGACTAAAATGAGCAAATGCAGTATATACTAGGGAATGTTAGAAAAAAGGAACCAGTTAGCACAGAAAAAGATAATGATAGTGCTGAGCTTCCTGGAATCCTACTGAGAGACTGATTTAAGCAAGAAAAACAAAACCTTTTTGCTGTTTCCTTTTCTCTGAATTTGTTGATGAGCAATCTTTATTTCACCCCAGGTTTAGCTTTGCTTCCACTATCCGGCTTTTTTCCTATTAATACCTCGCATATGGCGTGAGTGAGGTGTGAAGGACAGTGCTGGCTCGCATCCATGGAAAGGATCTTACTTTATTCCTTCCGACCGCCGTTGTCCGAGTGAGGCTCACTTACCTCGGCCACTGAAACCAGACAAGGGACGGCATCCTTCCCGTCTTCAAACCAAGCCTGTTAAATGTACTTTTGTAAGCAGCTGTAAAAAAAAAAAAAAAAAGGNTAAAAAAAAAAAAAAAAAGGGTAAGAAACAAAAGTATCCTTCAACAGCCTCGGCTCTGCAGAGCTGCTGTGGTGAAAGGCTCCTTTCATAGCAGGAGAAAGAGTGTTCAGCAAAAGGAGAGGGTTTGCGGCTGCTGTCAGGGGTTGTGCCCCACGCCAGCTCACAGAGAGCAGTCCAGTCCCTCCAGTCCCCCCCTCCTGCCCTCTCTTTTTTTTTTTTTTTAACATATGTGCTTTCTGCGAACGCTTTAATCAAACTCCAGATGGGTTGTTTCAATCTGGGGATTTGTGCTGCTCAGGAGATAACAGTCCATTGTGCTGGCCTAGGTAGCAAGCGTGTTTGCGATAGCTAGAGCTGATACCAGGAGATGTCCAGGTGGTCTTATTTAACAGGGGTATTAGTGATACCGCCATTGTCCAGGAGATCAGATAAAACCGCAGCCCAGGTGTTACCCTACACCGTGTTTGTGTAATGACATTGCCAACCGCTGATTGCTCCCTACATTAAAATAGAGACCAAAGACTGCAGAGGGGTGATATTTTCTCATACAAGATTGCCATCATCCCCAAACTTCCCGGGGTGCGCCGTTTAGAGTGCAAAATTTAATCTGAATATGAAGTGTAGCAGTAGTGAGCACGCAGCCCTTGTCTGCACTGAATACAGCGTTACTCTGGTACCAGCCTGGTCCTGCCCTGCGCTCGGATTTCCTAAACTGAGGGATTTCCTCTAAACCGTGGTGTATTTTCCTCTCTGCCCTACCTCAGAGTGTTCTCAAATCAAAACGCTTGGGGAGGGCGAGACAATTTTTAGAAATAAGCTGCCCAGGACAATTCAGTATTCCACCAGGGGTAATTGGAAGAGAGAATGAATTGTAAAGATGGATGAACTTGAGAGAGAGAAGGTAGTTTGGGAACGGCTGACCTGGACTGCCGTTTCAGGTGACAGGAACACTTTACAGTCCTTGTTCTGGAACGACAGTGCCCAGCAGAGCGATACACCAGGTCCAGGGAAGGATTTGCCACAAATTATCACTAGACAATCATGCAATAATCAAGACAGAAGAAGTAGCTGCTCCGCTTGAGCAAGGGATGAGGTCCTCTGCTGTTTTTATACACATGCATTCCCTTTTTGGAGCAAGGTGTTTAGTAGAAAACATAAATTCCAGGCTCAGAGGTGTGCGAGACTTTTGTCTAGACTTCAAATAGCGTGATCTGTCTCTGTAGGGCCATATTTCTCCGTGTGATATTTTTCAGGGTGGGAGATGCCACTTCTAGTTCGTCCCAGAGATTTCAACAATGTGGAAGCTTATGGCTCCTTGCAAGGGTGGTGGATGAACCCCCTGGCGCTGAGAGGCCGCTCTTGTTCCTTCGTAATTGTTTATATAGACAGGATCTAAACTTAGCTACAGAACATGGGGAAAAAAAGCCTGGTTAGAAAGAGTGGGGACTCAAGAGCTCAGCCTCCGGCTATCTTAGAAGAGGCCGGCTCATCACGGAGAGATCCCCAGCTGCCCTTCCAGGCTGTAAATTAAACAAACAGTATTTCCTATATAGCAGACCACAGGGATGGTAGAAAGAACAGTGTGGCCTTATTGCTGTTATTTCCTTTGGTTTCAATCTCTGTCCTCTGCCCCCCACCTCCTTCTCAGGCTGGTGTTGCCCACTTTACCCGATTTGTTATTTATTACAATGGTTTAAAGAGAGGCAGGGGGAAAAATGCTCAGTGCAAATTATATTTTGAGCTGTTGTGCTTTGCCTCTTTGGCGGATAATAAATCTCTCTGGCAATGCTCCTCTGTATAGGATTTGTCATTAAATGCAATTAAACAAACCCTGCAGGTGTCCATGATCAGGCCTGCAGCAGCCCATTCACAACTGCAATGTTATTATCATCCTGACAACAAAACACCAGATATTTCCTGAGCTCCTCTGATCGATGAGCTTGCCTGACTTGGAACTGGAGGGAGGAGAGAAGGGGGGAACAGAGCGGTTCAAATGCTCTTTAGACTTATTGATGGAAAAGTCAAAAAGCTGCTCAGCAATCAGAGAGAAGGTGGAAAGAGAAAAAGGCAGAGGAACGGGAGGGCTGAAAGGAAAAAATGAGAGGAGTGTTCGGGAGCAAAAAGATAGAAATGAGGTAATATATCACATGGTATCCATCTGCCCAATGGTTTTGTTAATGCACAAGACTAGAATTTAAGAGGCAAGCAAGGTATTTTAGGTATGATTCTTATCATGTCACTTTAGCCTATTAACAGTTAGGCTTTTAGTGTTAAGTGAGTCACACAGGTTCCCTTTGCAGTCAGGGCAAAAATTAATCTCACCCTAAGCCAGGACTCGACTGGTAGGTTGACTTCTTGTCCAGAGAGATCTGTCTGTCTCCGTTATACTGTAGCCGAATGGGTGGATCAGATACCCAACTAATTGCAAATCCCACCCGTAACAGCCAAAGGAATTGGCTTTCGCTGAACGCACACTCCTTTCTATCTTCATTCACAAGGAGGCATTTCCTGGCACAGCTATCAGGAGAGCATGCTACGCTAACAGTATTTGTAGAAAGCAGATGCAACAACATTTACTCCAGAATTGTTGTGTGCTCTGACAATCAGGGAACAGGAAAAAAACTCCTGTGGTTTATGTCAACCATCCCAGGCAGCCTGCAGAGTATGAAGGTCAGGGATTCACGGGGGACGAGCTGCCATCAAGTCCAGTGAGAGAGAAAAATTTGCAAAGACCAGTCAAATTATTCTGCCTGAATCACTTGCTCAGCTCCGCCTCGGGGTGCTCTCAGGATGAACCTCTTCCTTTTTCTATTCTCACCCCAGGAATCCTAGTTTAGTCCAGCTGATTGCTGGGGCACGTACAGAATTGCAGTGACCGGGGATAGTTCGTATTACTGTAGCGCCTTTGCGAACGCGTGGTACCACAGAAGGAAAGCCATTTTGAGGTTGGATAAAGGGAGTTAAATGAGTAGGCTTCAGTAGTGCGGTGCATATGGAGACCGTAAGGGGTGATTATTTACTTCTACAAAAAAACCCTGTTGTCAAGGTCTCTGACTAATTATGCAAAGGTGATGTGTTAAGTTTTTATAGCCTTATCTGAAATGCCCAGTAGGGCAAACAGCAGGAAACCCTGTTTACTGGCATCAAAGTCGAGATTATGGCAGAAGGAGCCAGAATTTCTGCTATCAATCCGCGGGTCTCAGGATGACAATTTCCCCGGACCATGCGTCTGGATCGCTATGCAGCGCTGGTCTCTGGCTGCCTGGTTGCTGGGGAAGTCTGGATTTCTATACCAAAGAATGTCCTCTTTTTCTTACTCTCCTCCTCAAACACTGGAGGTTTTCCCTCTACCACTTTGTGCGTCCTTCTTTCCACATTGTATTACCACTTAATCTGCCGGTTCATGCCGTTAGCAAACCAACGTGTGCCAGTCTAGTGGCACAAGCCAGCACTGGTCTATTGAAGCTAGCAGAAGTGCCTGATTCCTGTGGTACCACACAATTTGGCCCTCAAGTCTGTCTACGAAGTGTCAGTTCACTGACCACACCAGTGGTTCCCCGGCTGTGGTCCTTGGGTCAGTGGTGGTCTGCAAGGGCATGGAAAAATCCACAGCTACCAGAGTTATTTATAAGTCCATTTTGCATGGCTTCACCTATAGACCCCAGGAACATTTGAGGTGACACTGGTTCAGAACATTTGGGAGCCATGCGTGTATGCAAACCCAGCAGCCTTACTGGTAACACGGCATTGCACCTCGCTAGTTTCTCCCATTTCCCCCAGTTTCTGCCTAGACTCTGCTCCCCGACACGTCTGCCGAAATCTAGAAACATCTCTGATTTAGCCCTCCCAGATGCTGTAGGATTTGCACTGGGGTGACGGAGCTGACACAAAGGGATGTGCTCTCTTCTAGGGAAAAAAAGACAAGAACTGGCATGTCCCGGCTGCCAGTCTGAGGAGCCCGGTGACTGTTAATGAGTGTCACTGGGACAGATCTTCAGCTGGCGCAAATGAGCACTAGCTGATTGTAAGTCCACAAGGACTTTAGTGAAACTATGTTGATTTACACCAGAAGAGCAGCTGGTCCAGGGCTCAGGCTGGCTGGGGAAAACCCCCTGGAGTTTCCATCAGTGGGTGTGAGAGTGGGGCAGCAGCCGGCTGCGTGTGTGGAGGGGTGCAGAAAGCAAATAAAGGGAAGAACGGGAAACGCACATCTTATGGGACTGACTTCTCCAACAAACACTTTTTTTTTTTCCTTCTTCTTTCCCCTTCCCTTCTTCCCCACCTCCAGCAGCTCCTCTCGCCCGCTGCCTCTCCGCGCTGCTCATCTCCCTTTGTGCACCTCTTACCCGCACTCTCCTCTCTAAACAGGTGCAGTTGCCACTCAATAGACTTTAATTACCACTTCAAGGGCTCTCACCAGGGTCTGTTGGGAGGGTGGAGATGAATTTTCCTGAGGATTATGCGTATGTCTGAGTTCTTTTTAGTCAGATGGCAATATTGCTGTCAGTCTGTATCCTTCGAGAGATTGTTTCTTCATGTTCTCTCTGCTTGTGTTCACAAAAAACAAAACTGCTGATGAAGGGAAAAAAAAAACCCAGCCATTAGCTAGATTAATTATCAGGACAGCAAATTGGTCTAGAGGAAAATATTACGGACAATTTAAAAAAAAAAACAAACAGGAGTCTCAGCTGGACTTCTGAAACATTATTTCTGCTCGCAAATAAGAGGCCCAATTTTCAGAAGCGGAGAGCTCAGCTTCTCCAAAGATTTCTCTGGGAGACCGGGGTCTAAAAATACATGTTGTTTTTAACCACTTTACCTTCTTTTTTGCTCCGTGCTCTTCCCATCACAGCTCACTGGAGAAATGCGCTGTTAATGCATTCTGCTGGTACCCCGGGGATTCCACCGGAGTGAACATGTCAGTTGATTTCTGTCTTCAGCGTAGTTTGCCTATGATGGAGAGTTATTCCCAATGTTTAACTAGTAACATAACATTATTTTTATTGTTAAGATCCTCTTCAAAAGAGGATCTTGGAGTATGCAGAGCAGAAGCTTACGTCTGTCGGATCTGCCTGAAATTGTCTGCACAGCGTGTGCGCATGCAGTTGTGTATAAATGGAGACGCAAACAGAAATGTATATGTGCTTATATGTGCCGGTACATGCACCACTGGAAAAGAAAGAAGCTGGTAATGTAACAGTATCTTTTGGGACAGGGAAGACTTCCAAATATTTAAAAAACAATTTTGCTTTTGCTCAACATTAACATTTTTAATTTTTTCATAGAATGAAAAGCAGGAAGGAGATTGCTTTACAGCAAATTAAGCAACATTTTCTTCTGCCAAAAATTAAGTTTGTTTTCCTAAACAAGCAATGCAGCAAACTGGGGAAATAGTGTAACCAAATCTGCATTTTTGCTTACGTGTTTCCCATGAATCATTTTCCCTCACTCCAAAACAGCCATATGCAACATCTGAGCTTCTGTTTGGCACTGGCTTCTGTCCTGGTCCCCGTGCACACAGCGGTGTCCGTGCCAGAGGGCAAGACAGTGCCGTGCTCTGCCTTTGCTGTCCCTGCGGGACAGTCTGTGCTGAGCTCTTCTGCATTCGTGCCACTGAGCCAGCTTGTATTTCTGGGTTAGTATCCAGGCTCCTCTTATCCCTCGGGCATTAGTAACCACACAATGAGGCTCAGACGCTGGGCTGAGGTTCTTACGTGTAGTCGTGTCTCTGCACCCGAATGGCATTCCTTTCCCATCCGAGACAGTCTGCCTCTGCGCGCTCCGGTCTGCTCTCAGCTCTGGGCTTTTGTTGGTACCTGCAGCACAAAGACAGAAGAGATGAAGGAAGGACAGATGGACAGCACTGATGGGAATGTGCTGGTAAAAAAGCAGAGTAATCATAATTGCACTTCTGTCCTAAGACATCACTTTAGTCTCTGTTTGGGAATGTTCCGTTCCTCCTTCCTTAGGCTCGGAGTGCAGCTGTCCCCTGATAAAGTAACGAAGTGCGTGACACCACGGGCTCACTCTGGGACAACGCTGCCCGCTGGTACAGGGTCCGTGCTGGGAAAAGGAAGAGGCATGGTGACGTGCCTACAAGAGACTTCTCCCTGTGCAAGCACAACACGTCTATGCCATGTTCTCCTCCCTCAGGGGGATCTGTTCCCCTCTTCTTCTGTACTTTACCAGGAATCCCGCAGTCCCTTCCCCTCCTACTCCTGCCCTCCCAGCCTCTGGAGATCTGCCGGCCCTCTTGACGCCTGTTCCCACTCTCATTTCTCAGGTTGTGTCCTTCTCACTTTTTTCTTTCAGCTTCTAGGATTTTAAAATCCTTCTGTCTTCATCATCTCTTCCCCCCCCACCCCTTCTTTTTCTTGTGCATTTTGCTTTCCAGGCCCATCTACCACATGTTCTCCTGCCATTTATGTGGGACTAGGACGAACATTGATCACAGCCATCTCAAACCCATCGCTCTCTTTTCCCAAAGAGCCAATGAAAATGTCACCCATGAGATAATCATCATGTTGCTCACGTCCCTTAATTGCTCTCAAAGTACACATCGAGGCTGCAGAGCCTCTTTGAAAGGCAGGTTCTGGCCTTTGGCACATTATTGACAGGCTGTTGATAGGCCCCTTTGTCGAGGAGCAATTTTGTCCCTTTTGCTGTACAATTTTTTGGTTTTTTTAAAGACAGCCCTTTCAGAGAGAGTAGATTTTAAAAATAGAGCTGAGCTTTGAATGAACAGGCACCAGACTTATTCCTGAGAAGCAGTGGCATACATGGGAGATGAGAGCTACCAGCATGTTTCATGCAAGACTCCATACAAGAAATCAAAGCTATGATGACGGACAGCTTCATCCTAGTTCCTTTTTATTCCTTCCCCTCTTAGACCTGGTAATTAGATGTTTACTTGCAGTGGATTACTAAACCATTAGATGTCTTGTGTGTTCCAGTGCATGGTCCCTGGTAAACATGCAAGAGAGAGTTGACGCTCAAGCTGTGCAGCAGCCCATTTTTATCTATTAGTGATAATTCTTTTGTTTATTTAATACCTGCTGATTAAAATGGACTGAGATTTCCTCATCACAGCAGCCCTTCACCATCTCAAAAGCTGCACAGGTCTGGGGCAATTGCCGGTGTGCCCGCTGAAAGGGAATATTGAGAGCAGAACAAAGCACACTTGCTCTCCCATTACTGTCATGGGCAGAGATCCTCCATTAGCCGTGCGGAGTCTGTGACACATAGCTGAGCAATTCTCACGTCAGCTACTCATTCCTGTAGTACACACGCACTTTAAAGCCACCTCTTTAATACAAATTGATTTTAACATGCCCCCCATGTTAGCTGGGGTCCCCCTCTAGCAGATGCTGCATGCACATCGCAAGTTAACCCTACCAAAGCCTTCAGCACGGCTGCACGACCAGCTCCAGTCTCCGTCTAAGTAGACTTTCAACACAACCCTTAGCAAAATCTCCAGGCTATGTGCGACTCAAACCCAATCCTGACAGAAATGAAATTCTTTCCTTTCTGAAACAATGTCCCTCAGAATGATTTTGCTGTTAATGAACCCCAACTGAGCTGCTGTATTTTGGAGCCACCGGTGTGCATTTTAACAAGGAGCTCTCTATGTGTGGATGTGCATCAACATAGCCAGCCCCCGTAATGGAAGTCTGTTCAGCATCGTAAGTCCCGCATTAGGCTGTGCCTGTAGGAACCCTGGGACGTTCCACGGAGACTGCCTGAAGGTAATCATCTCTCCCGGCCTCCTGGCTGTCCCTAACCAAGCGCTCCGCTTGCATCTATTCCAGGAAACAGCTCTGGAGATTATAAAGTTTAGACCCTAACGCATTCACTAGCAACAAGGGGGGGAAAGTGCCGCTTGATTATAGATGAAAAGGAAAAATGCAAGGGGCTTAGGTATTCAGAAAAGCCTCCAGCATGCTGCGAGTTGGTTGTTGAATCCTGTAAGGGACTGGAAGCCCTTGAACTTCATTGTTTTCTCTGAGTCAGTACAGCCAAATTGTAAGCAATACTTGAAAAACATAGTCCACCTCAAATTTATTTTAGAATCCTGCATGATTAAAATGATGCATCCCAGTACTTCCCATCACCTATTTCATAGGTGAAACCTATTTCATATGTTGCATCCACTTAAAAACCTATTTTGTGTGTGTCAAACACATGTCACAGGGAGTAAAACATATATGCATTATTTAGATCCGTGTACGTTACACAGAATGGAGTCCATTCTGTCAAAATTCAGGAAAAGGGAGTTCTTTCAAACCGTTCCCTCCTTGGTAGGCCAGCAGGAGAATATAAAGCCTGTCTTCTAGAAAAATAAATCAGCTAATTTATTTTTAAAAATTGTGAACTTATCAGTTGGCATCTATTTTTCTACCTACCTGTGTCGCACTTTGTCAGGTTACGTAAAGGCTGCACACACCTCTGTTGCCAAACACACCTTCATCAGCATGTAGTGAGAACGGTGCTAAAATAAAATGTTGGCTGAATTAGATGGAGCGGATTAGGAAGATGATAAAAGATAAGATGGGAGAAAATAAGACGATAAATAGGTCTGGCAAGATAGATGGATAATCTTCCTCCCAGCCCAAACATGACAAGATAATAACCTTTTCCTTATCTCCAGTTCCATTTGCTCTTGGATCTCTAGAGCTTTACAAATATCACTTAATTCGGCCTTCTGGTACCCCTGTGAAATGGGGATCACAATGTCCATTCTTACGGAAAAAGGAGGTGAGGTACATGATTTAGGAATAGGCTTAAATTTAAGATTAGGATTGTGAAAAACCAGCCAAACTGTTCTCTTTTGTTGGTTTGGTTCCCAGCTGTCCCCGTGCCTCGGGTGATACCATACCACTGACGACAAGCTGGTAAAATCAGAGCTCCAGCCGCGTTTTCACAACTCGCCTCTGCCACGCCGCCGGCACAGCCAAGGCAGAGTGGGATGGAGTCTTGTCCTCTCCTTCAGTGTGTCCCTATTCCTGTCACCAGCTGGGAATAGTGACTGTCGCAAGAGACGGGCAACGTTCAGAGCTCGATGCAGCTGCTGTGCCGGCGCAGCTCTGCTCCCGCTCCCTTATCGTGTTGCGATCCGGAGAGCCGAGGCTGCACCTGGCGATGGGGTCAGGGTAACTTCCCTTCTGTCCCCTACGCTTTCAGAATATAGATTATTTCTGAGCAAATCTAAACAACCTATATGAGCAACTGATAAGCTCGTTAAACATTCAGGACTACGACGGCGCTTTCCGAATTCAGAGGCGGCTTGGCTGAACTGTCCTTTGCTCTCCTGGCTCAGGAGAAATTCCCGTTGCTCCTGCGCCAGTCAGTGCAAGGTCTGACCCTGGGCAAGGTCAGCCGCACTGGGCCCTCGGCTGGAGCCTCTGCCTTCCAGATGGTGGCATCTTAACCCAGTGGGGGATCCTAAGAAAAGTTTTCTATGGCTTTGTCTCATTGATTTCTCCACGTACATTCATCTGGCAACACAGACCGACGGAACGTTTGATTCGACAGAATTACAGACCACAACATTAATAATTTTGTGAGTTTAACTGAAAAGGTTTGCAATTGTTCTCCCTGTGAATTGTGCAATTTTCTCCTTCTTCTTAAGAGAAACTCTCCTTTCTACTCTAATGGCAGGGTGTATTGTCATCTTACGGTAGCAGGCACCCACTATTGCTTCTGATTCGGGGGGCTCGAATCCATGCAATTTTCATCTGGGCTGGAATCTCGTAGGTGGACTGTTCATCATGGCTCTAGATTTTCAAAGGAAGTTAGCAATTTTGGATACCTTGTATTTGTGTTTGAGACACTTGGAAAGGGCACCAATTACAAGAGAGGCAGATGCTTAACAGTCCCTGAAAATCAGGATTAATTGAAATAAGTCACGCTGGGCACCTGAAAACACTAAATGCTTTGGAAAATCACAGGGGGGTGTTCTGTTTCTGAACGTGACTTGGGAAGACTGTACAGCCTTAAGTAACACAGGATAAAAAGAAGATCTTTGCGTAACGTTATGGAAACATCCTTTAATCCTCAGTTCAGCCAAGTGCTTAACTTTAGGGATGTATTTGATTCCTGTGGGGGTTAAGTGCTGAAGTTTCTGCAGGTGCATTTGTATTTTCCTGAAGTGGGGCCTGATACCGCGTAAGTTAACTGTAGGTTTGTCTTATGAGAATTCCTGAGGCGGTCGCCAAATTAAAATAAAACAAAAGGCAAAATTCTCCCCTCTATCCTGAAGTGTGATGCTGAGTAGGACACACAAGGCTTTGCTGGTTCTCCACATGTCCACCCATTCACACGCGGAGCCACAGACTGTACCGTGAAATGACTATTCTTTGCATTTCATAAAACCCCCAAGCCGGAGTCACAGACTGTGTTAAGTGCCGAACAAACACAGAAGAAAATGTCCATGCCCCAAAGAGATTACAGTCTCACACTGCTCACCGTGCTCGCCCGGTGATGTGGCTGTAGGGCTTGAATTAATGCAAGATTCCGCATGGCTGCAAACATGCACTCGAAAAGCAAACAAGTAATCATGCAAACAAAACCCACCCAGCTCCTCCCCGCGTCCGTCAGCAGCCCATCTGAAAAATCCCTGCTTGGCAACACTTGTTAGAGCCTCCCCTTACAGCTCAGCCGCTGCTGAAGGCAAAATCTTGGTATTGACCCTTGGCTGCACTACTACACACACAACCGCGGTCTGTTTATAAACAAGGTAAAACTAAAAACTCCATACTCATTATACACCAGGAAGGGGGCCGTATCTCACAATCGAAACTCGCCGGAGCCATCTGGTCTCTGTAAATAAGGGCTACTGGAGTCAGGGCGGGAGCGTGTAATGAGTGTAGAACGTGAATAGCCCTATTCATGCGAGCGGGATAACGAGTACTAAGCTAGTAGCGTGCTTAAGGCTCTGCTGAGTCAAACAAAAATGTGGCAGTAAGAGGTTTTTTTTCCTGTTGCAGGGTCAAACCTATAACTACAGGACCGAGCTTCTTTTAAGGCAGGGCTGGATGCCTTCTGTGCACACAGGAGTCAGGATAATGCATGCTCCCTCCTGATTTGTCAGCGGTCAGCTATGGCCAGCATTTTCAAAGCTGCTTGGAGGGCGATTCCTTTTAATCTCAGCGAGCGCTGAAGACTCCAGGTATCCTGGGCAGCCTTAGGATACCCAAACGCAAATATCGATATTGAATATTGTATTAACTGTTCCTTAGCTATTTTTTTTTCTTTTCCTATATCGTCTCTGGGCTTAAATTTAGGTAATTTTATTAAATTAAAATTGCAGCGTCTATTTTTCTAAGGACACGATTTACAAAGATATTTCAGCATTTAAAGACAGATCATTTTAATAGAATTTACCAATTGATTTGGAACCCCGCTCCTACTCATGTTCAGGTGAGGTGTATGCCGACTTGTTTTACAAATCCCACCAGGACACTAACATTGGTTCTAAACTCGTTCAGTTTTAAGGAGGTGTTAAACAATGACGCACTTTGAGGCCGTACAAGGATCAGAACAGTCTTTGAGGGCAGGCCTGCCTATACAGAATGTCTACATCAATTTTATCACCTGCTTTTCATCCCTTCTGTGCTTTGGGTCCTTATGAGGACCTGAAGGCAGTTCCACGGGAGGTTTATTTCTTTTTCTTTCCTAGTAATGGATTGCTCTGGAGGGGTCTGAATGTAGTATCTTAAGGGAGACAACTCCCATTGATTTCAGCGAGCAGAAAAGCCAAACTCTTTGCTCAGAGTTGTTCCTTAAGATCTCATTCTGGCCCTGATTCCGTTGCGTCCCTAAATCCTGCTGAAGTGTTTGCTGATCTGGGGGTGGAGGCAGGTGCTTAAAGCGAAGCGTGTGCTTAAATGCTTGGCTGAGCCAGAGCCCTCGTCTCCCGTTGTCCAGCGGAGAGAATCGGGTTATGTAGGACCGTGCTCATGTCGCAGTGCAGTAGTGGACCATGGCGCGCACAGACACACACGCATTTAGTGCGCATGAATGCAGGTGTTGGAAAGAGACTGAATGTAAAATCGCATGCGAATGCAGGTGTCTGGAGCAGGCATAGTGCCTAGGTCTGCATGCCAAGTTCAGGTGTCTGGGGCGGAACAAATCTCTGCCAAAGAGAGAAGAACCTCGACATGTTTATCCAAGCTCAAAAGCTGTTGCAGATCTTGCGTCTGAAATCCACTCTCTTTTTCCTGCTGAGATTCCCAAGCACCTCCCAGTCTCCCAGCTACTCACAGCCCGAACCCTACCAGATGCCATGATTGCAGGGGAAAAGCAGCTCATTACTGGAGTGGCAGGCGACGCACAGACAAATATTTGTGCAAGGCATACAGAGCCCAGGGACTGGAACACATTGTCTCTCTGATGGGAGGAGGAAAGGGGAAAGGAGGATCTTGCCTTTGGCAGAATTAAATAACAAAAATCTATACAGGGTTTATTTCTAGCAAAACTTAAAATGTTTCCTTCTAGCAGGCAATGTGGTAACCTCCTGCCAGATTGATTTCCCGTTTACGCATTTTGCTAAATACTTTAAGGGTCAGGAATTAAATTGAATTAAGTTCAGATCTTACCCTGAATCCCCTCTTCTTCAAAGACCTCTGTGTTAGGATTTCTCAGACAAGAGACAGGATTGTATCCTTCTGTGAGATGCGTTTGTTTTGAGATCTACAGAAAATGGCTAGTAAAAAAAGGTGACAAAATATGCCCTAAACAAATTGAAATGTGACTTTGATGAAGCAATACACTCTGCACAATGCAAAATTTAGTTAGCTTTGAGGATATGATATCATCTCTCCTAATATTTTTTTATATTAAATATGAAATCTGATTGGGCAATTTCCCAGAATGCAGAGATAAACCCCTAAAAGCAGGAATAGGTATTTGGTGCAATATAATTTTCTGGCTTCTCCTCAAGTTCTTTTGCATATGTGTGTTGGGGCGGGAGATAAAGCACATGATTTCTTGCCCTTATTTTACAGCTGAACTTCAAAGGGAAAAGACCTTATATTGGTGTTGTAGGAGACGAGGCATTACAAAAACTGAACCTCAGCATTATGTTGCATTGAAGAAAGATCACAAACTGAGTCACCGTGCGGACACGGGACTGATGGAAGATGTTACAAGATTTACAGATAGATAACAGAAAGATAGCTCTCCATTCAAATTCCACAGGCAAGCATTTCCACCTTTAGTTTGTTCAACGTATATAATGTATATCTCTGAAGGCTGTATGTATATTCAAGGCCTTAAAGGAAATATCAACTTTCTTTTCAAGTGTTTTTCTTTTCCCCCAAATATTTAATTCTGAAACAGCAAATAGGCATTTCCTTAAAATGGAGAACAGCTTGTTTCCTTTTCCCCTCGGAGACCAGCATTATTTAAGAAAAATGCAGGTGTAAAGGCAGGAGACGGGGACAGTCTGAGCCTTGGATTATATTGCATTGTCGAGCCTCTCTTAGCAAAGTATTTAAACGTATGTTTAACAGAGCTGGGTGAGTATTTCCAATGAATAGGGATTCATTTAGTGAATAGTCTCAGCCTCCAAAAATGGAGATAGAACAAATGCTGCAAATCACTTCATCTGACAATAGCGATATGAAATGCTTTATTTCTAAAGTGCCCAAACACTTTACCTTTAACATTTTACCTTTTTTATTTTCTACATTATATCCACAGTTTAATAATCTAAACAGGAAAAATGTTTTATTTCAGCTTTGTTCAAATGTCTGAGTTGAGCCAGAGTTAAGTACTTTGTTGTTTTAATTTTGACAAAATTAAAAAAGAAAAACTTTGTTTCATTTGACCCCATTCAATTTGGGGGCGGGGGGGGGGTAAGCATTTTGTGAAAAAATCCACTATGATATAGCTATTAAGCATTTAAATACAGCACAATCTGTCAATGGACCTTAAATGTACCATTAAAGCAAGACAAATTTCAAGCACTCAGATAGAATAAACTACTGAGGAAAAATATTTTCAAATGAGTGTTCATTGAAGAATTTACTTCCAACAGCATCTTGGTGAAATATCCTATTTCTCCTATAAACTAGAGAATTTTAAGAGGAACTTTATACACAAACGACCAGTCAGCCACATTTTCAAAACAATAAATTTGAGTTTTTCAGCATAAAGCTTTGACACTGGAGCAGATGGACAGTGTAGACTACATTCAAATTCATATAGTCATTATTGGCTTCCTGAATTATTTCAGTCCCTGAAGCTGTGCGTGTACCTTACCTGGGGCTGTCGGGGCTATTCGGGAAAATGCAGCTAAACCTATTCCGATCTCCCTTTCCACCACATTCAGCCCTTGGCTCTCGGCCAGATCCCAACTTTCCCCATTGCAGCCTCCCTCCCCAGTGCCCCTTCTCGGTGCAGCGGAGCGCTCATCTCGCGTTGGCGTGTCCCTGCCCGGGCAGCGGCTGGACCATGAAACGGCGTTTCTGCCTCAGCACCGGCCATCGTTGGGGTGACCGGGGCTGGGCCCACTCTCGTTTCCAGCTCGCCTTCCCTGTCGCCACCAGAGACCACTAGCCATTGTCCCCTCGGGGGCTGCGCTCACCCCGGCCCCGTCTGTGCCCGGGGAGCAGTCCAGTGTCGCTTCGCAGGCTCTGGGAGGGGGACCTGGGGGAGAGTGCCGCCCCCACCTGCCGGGCCAAGTGCCCGGTGCCCAGTGCCCAGTGCCGGGGCTCTGTGCCCGGTGTCCTATGCCGGGGCTCCGTGCCGGGTGCCGGGGCTTAGTGCCCGGTGTCCGGTACCAGGGCTCTGTGCCTGGTACCAGGGCTTTGTGCCCGGTGCCGGTGCTCTGTTCCCGGTGCCGGTGCCCGGTGCCCGGTGTCCGGTACCGAGGCTCTGTGCCCGGTACCGCGGTTCCGTGCGCGCTGCCCGGTTCCCGCCGCGGCGGCGGGCGGGAGGCGCCGCTCGGGCCCTGTCCGTGGTGCTGATCCGCGGTGCGGCAGCCCGGGCAGCCCGGCCCTCCGCCCGCCGCTCCCCTTCCCCGCTGCCCCGGCCGCCCCCAAGGCAAGGGCCGGGGGAGGCCGGACCCTTCCCCCGAGCATCCCCCGGACCCTGGCCGGGGTCCCTCTGCCCAACCCGCCGCCGGAGGAGCTGTCCGGTTCCCCGGCAGAGGCGGGACCGGCTCCACAGGTGGCCAGGGAGCCCCTCGCCTTCCCCCGGGCACCCGCAGCATCCCCGGCTCAGCCCAGCCCTCTCCGCCCTCGGCCGAGCCTCTCTCCGCACCCTCGCCGGAGCTCACCTGTCCCTGGGTCACCTTTGCAAGCAGAGGGGCTGGGAAAGCTGCCCTGCCTCTGCCTCGGGGCTTTTATGAGCCACCGCGGGGGGGGCGGCGGGAGGAGCACCCAGGCGGGGACTCTTCGCCTTGGCCAACGGGAGGCTGCTTTTCCTTGCAAATGCAGAGATTGCACAGATTACATCATGGAGAGCTGCCTGCGCTTCAGTGTAAGAGTCTCCTCCTCGCGTAAAGGCGGGTCGGAGGAGCGAAGGCGGATAGCAACAGGTCTGTCCATGGGGGAGCGAGGCCTGGACCCCTTGGAATGAGGGCAGTGGCCGGGAAGTGGGTGAAGCTGTCCCCAGGAGGGGCACAGGCTTCACGTGTGCAGAGGTGGGAGATTCTTCCAGGAGATTCTTCCTGTGCTTCAGTCTGAGCAAGGACCTGCATGTTTTGCTTTGTGGATGCAAGTTGCTCGGTATCTCCCAGGAACAAACCCTAAACAGCCTGTTCTTCCCATAGTGTCCCCCAGCCTGTGTTGCTCGCACCCTCTGGTTTCCCAGCCCAATGGACAAGCCAAGTTTCACCCTAAATTCTCAGCCTTTATCATCTTGTTTTCGGAACTTACAGAAACAATCAGCCCTCCGTTTCTTCCCAGAGATACTGAGCTGAATTGCAAAGTCAGATCCGAGTATCTAGAATCCACTTGGTTCTCTTGTGTTCCTAGAGCAAGGAGGTCAGACAGTTATTCCCTCAAGTGTGCCAAAGAACAAATCACTCGCCAGTGAAAACAAATTTATTTCCTAACCTTTACAACCAGGAGCATTCATATGTTTCTGACTTTGACTGGGGGGTGTCAGCGGGGATGGATTTGTGTTGGGCCTCTTAGATTGCGAATACACAGGTTGCAGACATCAATTCTTCAAGACTGCCCTAGACTGTCCCAGGCGGTCAGTATGTTGAGGTAAAGCTTTGTCTTCTGGTATATCCTGTGCACAGGGTATATTATCACATGATACCAAAGGAAAAAACATAATTGATTATACCATTAATTAGATAGAAATCAAAATGGTCCAAAGTTAAAGGCTTGGTCTAGGTAATACTTGAGATCCACATTCAGATCCGATTTGGGGAAATTTCTGCCTGCTACAAACGGATCTCCTGCAGGTAAATACCAGGCTCTTAAGATCTGGATCTAAACGCAGATGACATGAATGGAGCCCATTTTCAAGTGGCATCGGATGCTGTTCGAATTGAAGCATGATTAGAATAAAGCCAGGTGCTCTCTTTCCAACTCTTTTTTTTTTTTCTGGTCCTCAGTACCATTGGGGATGATGGGCCAAATCCTTTGGCTGGCTTACATCAGCCGAGAGCCTGACCAGCCACTGCGACATTTCTGTTGTTGCCTAAGACAAAAGATGGTTTTGAGCAGAATGTACCCATGTTTGACATGAATCAGTGAATACCCTGGGAGGCTCAAACGCTGATCTCTTGAAGGAGGAGATGGAGACTGAGCAGTACCCGATGACCTTGCAATGCATTAGTCACAGCACGAAGAATGTAGACCGGTGTATGGGTAAAAGAAGACGCTACAGCCTTGCTCGTGCCTGGCCTTGAACATGTGCCTGTCAGAGATTTTCATTCAGGAGACAGATCTGGAAGACTTTGCTCTGGCTTTATCCAGGCAAAGCAGGAATTTGGGGGAAATGTGAAAAGGACGGCAGCTGAAACTGTAAATGGCATCTTATGGAAAATGCTGAGGGGTGCCTTGGTCCCTCCAGAACCTACGTCAAAAGGACAGTGAGGCTTGGGTACCTAATTCCCTCAGAAGATCCTACTAGAAAGGAAACGCAGAGTAAGGGGCCGAGACCAGTGCTTACAGCTGTTATTACCCCAGCTGGATCTCTTCAGCCTTAATTTTCCCTTTACCTCATTTGCTCACCAGGACTCTCCCAATTTGCTCTCAGTTTGGTCCTGATGTGGTAACCACTGCTACCCCCTGGCCCAGAGCTTCAGCTACAAATTCATCTTCGATTTTCCTCCAGCTTTTGCCTTTGAGTCCTCTGCTCTTGAGTCAAATGGAGAAAGGCCCCACTGGGGTTAAAGAAATGGGCCACGAGGAATAATGAAGAATAAACCCTCCAGCTGCATATCTACAAAGAACAGCCATTTTGCAGCCGCAGTGATTGCACAAGCGACAACAAGTGTACAGGCACTGTCTGTTTTCCTGAGAGCTGTAGCCTCTTCTTTTAGAGGTATCGGGCAGGAATTTGTACTCAGGTCCTCTCTGTGCCATCTAATTGGTAATTTTGGCCAGCAATTTCAGTTGAGACTTCAGAAACTTGATTTTCAAAGGGATCTGAGTTCTGAACATGGGGTGTACCTGAGTCAAGCCCAAACTGTCTCAAGCCTGAGCTACTCATTCAAAAGATGCATTTGAAATGTACGGCTTATTGTGAGAAGAGACCTGGAAACTCACTGCATCTATGGCAGATTCATTCTCTCCAGCTTTTCTCCGTTGGGAGACTCCTCTGCCTCACTCATTTGCATTCTAGATTTGTTTCAGTGGAAGAGGGGATTGGACAGATTTTTCTCGTGGAGAAAGTCTGGGATGAACTTAGAAGCCGCAACAGGAAAGGTCACTGTTTTATTTAATTATTTCAAGTTGTTTTCCACCCCCTACTCAGAGCAGCCCTCGCGGCTCGGTAATTAGCAACGAAGTGAAGAGGGAGCGAGCTGGACTTTGGCCCCAACTGACCTGATTCATACAACATGTCTGATTAATGCACCTGGTCACATGGCAGCTGCCAGCGACTTGTTGCTGGGCATCCAGAGGTTTCCAAGGGAACCGCTCCTTCTCCTGCCGATGCTCCTCAACAAGTGCGGGAGAGCCGCAGTTCGGAGGGCCTGATGCCCAGCCGGGTGGAAGATGGGAGCAAAGGTGTGCGGAGAAACACCCAAAATAGAAAGCGCCCGCACCGAATTTAATGACGCTCCGCAGCACAGCGGCTCGGGCAAAGCCCTCTGAGCAGAGCCCTGCTGTATGTGCTCGAATCCCCGAGCCACGGGACTGCCTCTGCTCAGCCCTCCCCGTCGTCCTCTCCCGCACACCCTCCCTTGTGCGCACAGCCGTAGCTGCTGCACACCTATCCCAGCCCACGCACGCATCGCTCATGCACAAGCCTACATACGCCCCATCAAACCAAAGACACATCACAAACAAAACAACAGCTACGTGCTAGCAGAGACACGCTCCCAGCCCCCGTGTATTTTCCTCTTTTCGCAGAGCTCTAGTGCACATTTGAGACCCCTTTCCTGAGGTGTGTTTAAAAACTCTCTTTCATATCACAGACACCTTTATGGACAGAGACCCGATCCCCTAGAAAGCTTTCCACCACTGCACGCGCAGATCCAGCCTACCTCTGTGGACCGGCACAGAGCTCCCACATAGACCACTCTCACCTCCCTCCCCCAAACCCCTCTCCCCGCACACGCAGCCAGCGTGCTGCCTACACACAGGTGTGGTGGCTTCCACATACACAGCATCTCTTCACACCTCCCCTCTCGACACACGTCCTTACACACTCTGCACTACTTGCAGGCATCTCCCTCTGTGCACGCGTTTCTGCAGACTTACACTCACACCCTTGTTTGTAGACATTCGGGCTTGTTTGCACACAGATGGAGACACCCTTAGGCATTTGCACACGCACTCACACTTTTATTCTGTGCTCCCCGCAGTCTGCAGGCTCACCCTGAGCACGCAGCTAGTGATGCACACCTCAGGATCGCTTCCTGTGCCTGCAGCCGTAAATGTACATTCAGTGTCCACCAGCACAGCCCGACACCTCCGACAGGGACTTCTGCTAGCGTGCACCCCCCCATCCCTTCTCCCCTTCCTTGTAGCTGCAGGGGTTGTCTCTGCATTGCCTCACAACCCTCGCACGTGCTATACACATGTACACAGGCCAGCAGTTCTTGGCAGCAAAAATGAAGTCCCTGAACTAGCAAATGCCGTTGACTTGGCAAGTAGCACTGTTCTGTAGTACCAGTCTTCCAAATACACGAGGCAGTCTTACACCAGCCTGTCTTCCTTCTTTTCCCTTTCACTATGATGGAGGAAGATGGGGAGGGTGTGTGTCTGCACCGTGTGCTCTAACGGTAACTTCCCAAGCTTGTTAACGCTGCTCCAGTTTTGTTAGTCATGGGGTAAGCGTCAGCCGCAACCAGGCTCCCACAGGTTGTTAGTGCTGTGCCAGGAGACCGTCCGTTCAAATCTCACATACGCCTGATCCTTGGCAGCAGAAAGTCAGCTTCATTCAACTGATTTTTGGAGAGCAACACTGGTTTATCACCGCTGACACAATGGATTGCATTGCTGAAGGACATGAACACTCAGGGAAACACGTCTCAAACATGCTCGGTTTCCTCACAGCCGTTACCGTCCAAAATCTTCCTCCTTTTTTCCAGGAAGGTAATGCATCCTCACTGACTCTCTGGATCAAACAGCCTTCAGGAGACACTTACCCACTATGTTTTATCTAATCTTCCAGACTAGAGCATGTGCCTGCAAGAATATAAGATGTGAATGAGTTCTTGTAGCAAACTGGATTTACATGATGGGAAGAGGAAGATTCAAAGTGTTTGGTTCCTCTGCCTCTTACCTCAGTTTTACACCACATCAGAACATTTGATACAGGAGGTGCATCAGACTGAGAAGAAATGTTATTTGGACTAAGCTCAAAGGCTTAAGCAAGAGGAGGCACGTTCAAAACTGCACATAAGAGTGCAAGTTACCAATGCAACCAGGAAGATACAACTCCATGGCGGGCAGAAAGGGCTGCAAATGAACAACTGCTTGTTAGAGTTGAGGTCTCTATATGAGCGTATGTAAGAAATCAGACATATTTGTGTCAGAGTGAGCTATCTCTCACCGTGTTCAAATTATGCGTGTGAGCCATGCATGCCTGCGAAAGTACAAGGGTATGTTTATGTGTAATGAACACACTTTTAATGAGGTGTCTGCAAAAGGCACAATCAAGTAGCGGCAGAATATGTTCATGCCTCACGGGAGAGTGTGGAAGTCTATCTCCCTGCCTTTATCTCTGTGTTGTATTAAAGCCCATGTGCATGTACTTGAACTTGTGACATTGAGACCATCACAAATATAATGAGGAGAAAGAGGTCGTTCAGACAAACTTGCCTGTCCTTGGCTGAGTTTGTGCTCGTATCTCGAGCAACAGACCCTCAGCTGCTGAAGCAGTTAAATAGAGAATATTGTAAATATAAAGCCCACACTAACTGAGTAAACAAGAAGCTTGAGGACTGGATCTGTCAGGGGCTAGAGAAGCTTGTAAGCAGAGGTTAAAGGAAAAAATAAAATAAATAAAAACAAGCTGGAGAGCAAACAAGAGCACTGGAGGCAATATTTTCATAGGCATTAAAAGTAGAACCTATGTTCCATTTTCAGAAGTGGTTTTAACACTTAGAAGTCAAAATCACATGACCTTTCAACAAAATCTGGGATTCTATGTCCCTCAGATATTTCAGATGCCATTTTTCACAATACAAGAAGTTGGTGCCCCAATGAAATTGCCAGGCAAGTTTAAAACAAACCAAAAGAAGTGCTTTTTCACACAGCACATAATTAAATTTTGGAGCTCATTTGCCACAGGATATTGTGTAGACTGAAAGTATAAATAGGTTCAAAAGGTTTAGGACAAGTTTATGGAGGTTTGGTCTATCAGTGGTGATTAAACTTAATAGTCTGGATGCAATGTCCAGGCAGTCCTTGCAGATTGCTGGAGGCTACAAAACTACAGGTAGGAGAGGCCTTATTCTTTATACACCCTCGTACACTGTCCTAAGTATCTTCCTCTACTTACTACCAGGGCCAGCACATTGGGATAGGGGACCCTCTGCTCTGGATCAGTCAGACCGTGTTTATATTCCTAAACACACCATGCATCACCAATTTAGGCTTTCGGAGGGATCTTAATAATCAGTTGTTTAGGAACCCTGATCCTTAGTGATTCTCATCTCATTCTGCTACAAATTAGATGCTGTTGCCACTAGACCCCAACAGAATTACACCTCCATGGAACTCACCTCATATGGTGAATTCCAAACAGTTAATTCAGGGTCATTTGACACTGGATTTGAACCCAGTGTCCCCTCTGCAGAGAGATTCCAGAAGAAGGTGGCACAAACAAGGCTTTAGTTGGCACAGGAGTATCACTGTGTAACAAGACAGTCCAGTTCAACTCAAGAAAGACATAGAGGTGCTGGAGCGTGTCCAGAGAAGGGCAATGGAGCTGGTGAGAGGTCTGGAGAACAAGTCCTATGAGGAACGGCTGCGGGAACTGGGGGTGTTCAGCCTGGAGGAAAGGAGGCTGAGGGGAGACCTTCTCGCTCTCTATAGGTCCCTGAAAGGAGGGTGAAGCAAGAGGGGTCAGTCTCTTCTCGCTAATAACAAGCTATAGGACAAGAGGAAACAGCCTCAAATTGTGCCAGGGGAGGTTTAGGATGGAGATTAGGAAAAAGTTCTTCACCAAAAGGGTTGTCAAGCATTGGAACAGGCTGCCCAGGGAAGTGGTGGAGTCTCCGTCACTGGAGGGATTTAAAAGACGGGCAGACATGGTGCTGAGGGACATGGTTTAGTGGTGGTTTTGGCAGTGTGAGGTTGATGGTTGGACTTGATGATCTTAAAGGTCCCTTCCAACCTAGACAATTCTATGATTCTATGAAATCCCACCACACTGGCTAGAAGCAAATTCAGAAAATGCAGTCATTGTGCTTCCAAGAGGTTTTTCAGGCAATGCTGCTCCACATGCCCACCCCAGGAGAAAAGTAAACTGTGTATGAGGAAATGCATAGGGGCAAATTCTGCTCTCACATGCAGTGGTGTCAGTGTGGAGTATCTCCAACAAGCTGACAAATGCTTAACTAGTGCAGAATTAGGCTGGCACAGTGCTGATCAGAGAGGCTAAGTTCTGAGAAACTCCACTGATGTGGGTAGATTTACTAAAAATTGACACTAATTCTGAACTGACTGGGACTACCAGAGGCAAATGGCAATGTTTGGTCATTGAATATCTAAAGCAGAGAATGGTGAGCACTAGCCCATTGATGTCTGTATGTTTTGTAGCACTTCACTTCTGGCAGTGGACAATGATGCTTCCAAAGAAAGATGTGTCCCAATATACAAGATCAACTGTCTGGTAATTGCTCTGTGTGGGTGTATGCATGAATTCCTCTTATTGGGGTTCCTGGAGACCACACTGGTCCAAACCACAACATGTCTGTTTTGCATTTATCCATGTCCCTTCTTAATTTCTATTTCCCTTCTACTCTCATCCATATTTCTTCTCTTCTGCCCTTCTCTTCCCCTCTGTAGAGACCCTCCCTGCGCCCCACTCCAACTCAAACACCCAATCCTTTTTTTGGTTGAAAATGATGAAAAATAAACTCCTTGTGAGGAGCTGCAGTGTGTGCTCTGCCAGAGAGTGGTCTTATTCATTAAGGTAATGGTCTTGTATGCATTTGGGCATGTTATCAGTAACACTCCAAAGGGAAATGGACTACTTAAACCTATTATATCACTGCTTTATTCACCATGTGCTGCCATTTACCTCCTACATGACGCTGGGCTCTAATAGCACCAGTTCTGAGAAACCCTGCACATTAGCCACAAGCAGCTCATTAATCCACTGTTTTCATTCTTGCAAAAAAAAGGGCTCCAACCACATGAGAGCTCAGATGCCGAGTGCTCAGCCAAAAACAAAACAGCTTTGTTGTGCCAGCAGCTCTGAGGTAGACCCAAACAGAACAGCACTTTCTGCTCATGGGGCACAGAGGGGATCCTTGGGCTTGGGGGACAAGGATGTGCACTGGGGAACGGGACAGAGCTGTCAGCCAGCAGCTGCTGCAGGGAGACTTGGAGAATCCAATGCCTGGAGGCTCCAAGCCAGGCCCGAGTAGCCTTCACCAGAATCAAGTCCTGGATGTTGATGCAGCTCCATCCCAGGATATCAGTTGTCCCAGACAGAAGAAAGAAAATGGAAGGCATCTCTTGAACTCCAGCATGGGGAGTCTGTGATCAGACCGGAGATAGGCAGAATTAATTCCAAGCAGGTATAACGAGATCTTCCTCAAGAGCCCTTGAAAAAAATGAAAGGCTCTGTGTCCCAGCCCTGAGCCACAAATCTGCGAGCCTTTTTGCTTCTTTGCAAACACACAGCAGTTGTGGCATAAAAAAGCAGTCACATCTGCTTCATCAAAGAGAAGAACCCTGCTAAGGGCCCAGGCTTTCTCTCCCTAGTCCCCTGCTTGCACCATGCTGAGGAGGCAAGCTGCTCCATCTCCTGGCTGACTGGGGTCCCTGTCCAAGCCCCTCTTTATCTCAGGGCAGAGCTCGCTGGAGAACGGTGCAGGTGTCTCCAAACGTGATTATTTCTGCTGAAATCTCCAAGGCTAACAAACAAACCCTTCTAACCAGAAGATGCGCGGCTTGTGGACAGCAGCTCACATAAAAACAACTGCTCATCCATGCGGAAATAATAAAACATCTGTGTCCACAAACTAGGCACAGACCAGAAACAAGAGGCAATGCTTTTGCATGAGTGGGACTTCAGGAATCTGGGATCTGTTCTTCTGGGACCTCTTGGTCACTTTTTCCTGCCTTACCAAAATAGCTGCTGCTCCTTGGCTGCAGATCCCTGCTTTCCTACAGAACAAAGAGAAATGTAAAGGCAAGAGGATCTGGCCAGGGTCACTGGTGGAGACAGGAACAGAATCCAGGAGCTACTGCAGTATTTAACAACCCACTCTGAGCTCTGCCTTCTATTTCAGTAATTCTAATTCAACTACTAGCTCAGCCACAGCTCTGTCATGGCCATCGTCAGACCTTTGGCTCTCCTTTCCAATCTTATGGAAAACTGTTGCAGAGGCAGTGAGAACTAGAGATGCAAATGTTGGTCTTCAGGACTTACAGCATCTTGTTAACACCTGTGCTCCCCTCCCAGCCAAAGAGATCCCTTTCCCAGCTGGAAAGAAGGGTAGAGATGCTGCTACCCACAGAGGAAGGGGAGCTGGATGCAGGATTCAGCTCTGGAGATACCGTGGAGCAGAATTAACCGCAAGGGACAGCCATCAAATGATGGATCTTCTCTGATTCAAGATCCCAGCTGCTGCTTCTGTTCAGCAAGCAAACCCCCAACCACTACCTGCCTACCAGCTGTGCATAGCTCTGTCCCACTCCCAAAGCTCTCCCAAAGTCACCACTGTGCACGTGTCGCTTCAGTTGAGGTGGCTTAGTGAAAAACCTAAGCAGGGAAATTGGGCTTAGAGGTGTGCACCTGAATTAATTTCTGCTCTTGGGTGAGGACATGAATGAAATGGGAGCTGAGGGACAGAGAGCTGCTACTGAGGGAAGAATTCCAGCCTGGCTGGGCTACGAGGTCTGCTCAGGAGAGCCTACAGCCAGACAGTTCAAACTGCCCGTAGAGACCAAGGCTGATAAAATCCCTACTGCCAAAAGGAAATGTGATTACAGGCCTGATCCTGTGCCCTGCCTGCTGCAATGTGTCCATGTAGAATGGCTCACATTGAGTGCAAAGCTGAGAGGCACTTACAGAGGCATTTAGTCTAACACAAAACATTCTCTTGGGGCACAAGGGGGATGGAGCAAGGCTGGGCGGACTCCTCTCCATTGAGCTCAGCTTCGTTGAAATCAATACGTTATTATGGTAGCGACTCCAGCCCTTAATATTCTACCTCTGAACAGTATCATGTTTGTGTGGAACAAGGAAGACTTAGGCTGTACATCAGGGAAAATTCTTTGCAGTGACAGGGATAATTAAGTCCTGGAACAGAGCACTGGGTAGGGGATAAAATTTCTAGCGCACAAGGTTTTTAAAAAGAAATTCAGCCAAAATTCTTCCAAAAGAGATGTGGGGCAGGGAGGGAGCCTTAGGGCAGCAGGATGGACTTCTGCTCAAACCTATTTCTGGTCTCATGAAACAGTTAGAGCAGGTTTTACAGAGCTGCATGATCTCCTGAGAGCTCTTTGAACAATATGGGTGACACGGGCCCTAGCTTCAGGCTGTCTCTGCCCCTCTTTCCTACCTCTCTTCTCCAGTCCTTAGCTGAAGCTTACTTGCTAATGGACATGTAAAACAAAGCTGCAAATCCCCTCTCCCCCACCTCTTGCATGTCTCTGCCTCTCACTGCCCCACCTGAGGCCTGTTTTCTCTTTTGATGCTTCTAATGAAACTAAGTGGCTGCAACTCGAAAGTTTCCACTTTCGGCCTCTGGGCTGATTACTGCAGAGCTGACACAGGCAGCATCCTGCGCTGGAGCCTCTATGGATGGGAACCCTCAGGGGAGGGGATAAAGTAATGCTCCGTGCCCTCTGCTCACCAAGCACCATTAGAGTACTGACTGCCTAACCCGGCAACCTAAGAGAGCAGGACCTCACCAGCCTGACTTCTGGGGCCAAGGTCTCTGGAAAACATGCGCTAGTGCACGGATGCATGATATCCTCTGCAGTCCTTGATACTGAGCTTCAGTATCAGAACCTAGAAAAGAATAAGTAAAGTTCTTTTATCAGCCGTGCTGCAGCAATCTTGGCTGGTGCTGCTAAAGGAGCTGGTCTCACTTGCTATTTTTGTGGGTACTTAATACTGTCTGGAGACACTTCTCCACATCCCTGGTGGATGGGGACTGTTTATGCCCTGAGCAGGGACAGAAGCAGCAGCTGTAAGGTACTGGTCCATTTCTCCGACCCCTTCTGCCTAACCAGCCTCATCTTTGAAAGCTGGTGAGGGAAGAGTCCAGCACAAAGGCAAATTCAGGCCCTGGCTTTGCTGCTGACAAGAATTTCTACCAGACATTTCCGAGCATTAAGGCTGAACATTTCCAGAGCAGCCACTAGCCTTCTGCCTGGCCAGAAACACTGAGGTTGAATAAGCTGATTTCCAGACGACCAAGACACCCTAAACATTGCACTTACGTGGGTCTTAAAAGTCAGGCTGCTGCCTTGTTATTCTCCCTCCCTCAATTCAGGAACTGTGAATGCATTGCTCAGAACTTGGCTCTGGGTAAGGTCAGTGTCAAAGACCTCCACCAAACACACTGTGTGTTTCTCAGCAGTTCAGACATTAACCATTTCATCACAGACAAGGCTCACATGCCTATCGCCCCTGACACCTCTCCTGCAGGCTACCCCTTGTGAAACTTTACTCAGGATTTCTCCTTTAGCCCACGTGCTTTCTTCCTGCATGTGAATCAAGGGCTTCCCAAACAACACCCTGAGCCTTTGCAACTACAGCCCTGTTCTCGTGCTGGTCTCTGCCTTAGATCAGGGCTGGTTGATGCCACGTTGCCTGAGCCTCTCAAAGGTGGCTCTTGGGTTACGCTCTTGCACCTTTGAGTCCTGGCCACTCCTGGAAATCTGGGCTTGTAACAGCAGGGCTCGGTTACCCTACATATCACCTTGCTGACATGAGGGGAAAGTAAACAAGATTCTGCTCAGCACTGCAGAGACCAACTGCTCCAGTGTTGCCTGGCAGATGGGGCCCAAGAGGGAGACCATCTGTTCCTGAGCAAGGCCCTAAATTTTCTCCTTGCGAGATCCTGGGATGAAGATATCCAACTGAGTTCAATGGGTGCAGAGGCACAGGGAAGCCGCCATGACTTTGTTTGCTACTTCAGTCCTTGGTGACTGGGCATCTCGCAGAGCTGAGCCAGGGCTCGGACCTTGGTTCCATGGGCTGTTGGATTCCTGCAGCATTCCTATTCCCTACGTTAATTTTTTTTTTCTCTCTCTCTCTCCACATCTCCACCCTCTTTTCATCTCTGCAGTCCTTCCCACATGCGTGCAAAGCTTTGGTACAGTATGTGTTCCCTGTTGCAGAACTGGGCAGAGGCTGTGTAGTTCCCCTGCAGCCCTCACAGCTGCCCTTAACTCTGCCCTCTACCCACCCCGCTCCCCTTGTCCAAAAAAAGCACAACTGCCCTGCACAAACACCGTTTGCCTGATACCTGGCTGTTGACAGTTCATCTGGCTCCTTCCTTTAGCTCCTGCGGCTAAAAAGAGGCACACCAGGGAGGGTGCAGAAATGCTGTTAGAGCTCAGGGAAGGGGCTGGCATCTTGGAGAGAGAGAGAGAGAGAGAGAAGGGGATGACATCCAGGGAAGGCTGGAGAAGGAAAGAGCAATCTGCTGATAGTCAGCACGTCTGAGAAGCTGGGAACATATTGCATTAAACCGATAATAACACCTTGAACAGCGGGGTGGTAGTTTCCATCTGGCCTTGTGCTGAGCTTGGTCTCTCTCATTTCTTCCCCCCTGCAGCCAGGGAATCTGAGGCGTAGGGATGGCCACGGGTCACCCACCAAGGCTGTGGCAGAGCAAGGATGAAACAGAAGAGCCGTATAGCAGGGTGCTGAGAAGCAACAGCAGCAGCACAGCCTCTTGACTCTCCTTTCACCCCAACTAGATCCTCCTTAGGCTTTGGGAGGTGGCAAGGCACTAGAGCTCTTCGCTTAATTAGTAGCAACAGCTGAAGCACTTGAGAAACAAAAGCTCCTCTCTCTCTCTCTCTGCCCCACTTTTACTTGGGAGCCAGGGGTGGGGAGCAAATTGCTTGGAAGCCAGAAAGCGCCCTGGATCTTGTCACCATGGCTGCACAGACACAGCCTCCTGTTATCTCCAGAGGAACAAAACCCTCCTCCCACCCTCTCCTGCCTCAGCTGGAGCTGATAAAAGAAGACGACATAAACAAAACAAATAATAAAAATAATAATAATAAAAAATACCCCAACCCAACCCAGCAAATAAATATCCAGGGAATAAAACAGCCTTCTGCAAAACATATTTGTTTCTGCAGTGGTTTTTGGGTTGCTGGAGAGCTGAAGGACTCAAATGAGCATTTCAGGTTACAAAGTGCCTCTCAGTAATACTGGGATTTACAAAATCGCACTCAGGAGCATCCCAGATCATGCCATTTGCTTGATAATAATGATCTCTAGCTAGATATACCTAATTGTATAGTTCTGATTTATTTATATACATGGATGTGTGTACTATTAACATGATTATATATAATTTTTATGTCTTCTTGTTTGGAACCCACAGGGATCACATCTGTAAGATTTCTGTAAGAGCTGGAGTCTTGCCTCTTCTCTCTCCGTATTGCACCGTGTGCAGGGAGAGGCACCAGAGATGCAAGTCAGCGGAGTAAAGTAGCAGAACAAATCAGATAACACAGATTTTTGTTGGTATCTGTGCACCTCCAGTCTTGACTGCAGTGTGGTCAGGGGCTTTAGAAAGCAAAACAAAATGAAAAAGAAAGTGGGACTTTGTTGTTGTGTTGTTTTAGTTGTGTTCTCACAACTAAAAGGCTAAAAATATGCCAAAAAGCATAGCAGTAAAGCAGTGAAAACTAGCAACCATGTATTTGTATTTTGAGAGAAATTAGGGCTATTATGGTCGCTCCAGACGGGCTTCCTACATAAACTGGGTAGATAATTTCACTTGGTGCTTCATGCATCAAAGCTCTAACCATCTGGCTGAACGCGAACATACCTTTTAGCAACATGTCTCATTTTGGCGTGATGCCTTCAGGGCCACCTCCCTACATCAGCCACTATTTCTGTGCTTAATTACACTTACTGTTAAAAAGGGACAACTTATTTTTAGTGTTTATCTTTCCAATATCAGCTTCTGGCCACTGAATATTCTACTGTCTGCGTATGCATATAGGAAGCGGTATGTTTAAATCAACTTGTGAACTGCGTAGGCCATTGGGGGTCAGGAGATGTGCCACAGAATGACTCTATGTTTTCTTGGGTTTTAAAAAAAGCCACTCATATGTGAACAAATGAAAGACAATAACCAATAATTCAGAGTTTAACCTAAGTTTCTCCTTTTGGCACTGGCTGGCACACTCAGTTCTTTAGCTCACCCACGTTTTCACTATCTGTAGTTGAAATTATAATGCTTGTAATTCTAGCAAGAAAATTATGACCTTGTAATACAATAAACATTTTGCCTAAATGATAAGTATTGTCTTTGCTTACAACTTTTTCTTGCAACTGCCAAAGAGTATCAAGTTGCCCTTTGGTTCAAAAAGGCTGAAGAACACCATATCAAACAGCTGACTATGTTTTCCAACTTTTCTACACCCGCATTTTCTCCCATCAGTAGTTCTTTGGCCAACTGCAGTGAAGTGTTACCTGTAGAAGTCCAATCTGGGTCACAAAAGACCATTCAGTCAGAGACATTTCTGCCTGGGAGACTTACAGGGGTGAACTCTTGTTTTTAAACTTACTTGACCTTCCTTTGCATATAGACTTACCTGGACAAACTCATTTAGACCATGACAACAGCTTACTCAGCCCAGCCTGAAAAGATCAGGCTCTTATCGATAGCTCTGAGCACACTGTTATTGCTACAGAAAGCATGCTGCTCTCATGTTCTCCCATTGCCAGATAAACACAAACATCTGCATAACTATTGTAATAACAGCAACGCTAATATTAATGATACTGGGGTGAGAACTGGGACTAGTCTCCAGTGCTTATATTCTCCTGGGAACCATCTCCAGGACCTCTCTCTGAAGGCAACCAGACACTCAGATGTCTCTGAGAACCTGGGTTAAGCGATCATTTTGAAGGAATTGCTGATTTTGACCCAAACCCACCAATTGATAAAGAACTGAGTGTAGGATCTCATAGCACATCAGGTGTTCAGGCTAGGTGTGGACTTTTGATGTACTTATGGAGGAAAAGAAATTGCAAACCCTGATCAACGCTGGGGATTGCAATCCAGGTCTCAGGGGCTTCATCACACCCTGACTTGGTGTGTGCTCTAGAAAAACTGCTGTCCCTTTGCAATTTATTTTTATGTTTTGCCAAGAGGAAGAGCATCTCTGGGCCTGAGGTACAAGAAGTAAGTCCTGTAGTACAAAGGTCCCAGAGTGTCTCTGCCCCCCTTACCCCTGTATGATGGACAGGGCTCACGCCAGTGCTCAGGGAGGATGCTACGGGTCAACATCATTGTCACCCTTTTGCCTCACAACCAGTTATGGTTAAAGACCAGTTTCCAAGGATGCATGGCTGTGCTCTCAGACCCCTTGGTGTGGCAGAACTAGCTGATAATTTTGTTCCTGCAGGGACGGTGTTTGACCTCTCTGTCCCCCGCTGACCATGTGCCCCCTTTTATGTATTAGCACACGCTGGTTGGAGTGTCTGCCCCTCTGCTATCACTCACGTACATACACCCCTCATCTCCCAGCACCCACCAACTCCTAGCA
This sequence comes from Himantopus leucocephalus, assembly GCA_003993805.1. NCBI lineage: Eukaryota > Metazoa > Chordata > Aves > Charadriiformes > Recurvirostridae > Himantopus > Himantopus leucocephalus. The sequence continues at coordinate 5,327,334 of RSEF01000028.1, forward strand.
TCTGTGCCACTTGCTTGGCCTCTTTTCCTTTATGCTACTCCCCTCCACAGTCGTGTGACTGCTATTGTGTGGTCCCTGCCACACAAAAGCTAGCCTGACCTAATTTAAATCAGTGCTATTGAAGCCGTTCTTGTTTTATCTCCCAGCACAAGGGCTGTGCTCCCCATTTCAGAGGTAGCAGAAATGAATGGCTAATTGGGGGGGTATTGTGCAAGGCAGCGTTGTCTCCCAGCCCTGATTGTCAGCTCTCCTCCTCAACAGTGCTCCGAGCTTCCCTCTCTTGTAACAGCCACGCAGGCTGGTTGGGGAGCGGAGGGAGGAAAAGGGGAGAATGGGACTCCGCAGCCATCGCAGCATGTCAGGCAAACAAAGCAGAGCATGGCCGCCTTCAGCGCACTGGTGAAAAGGCTGGCTGGGGGAGGGTTCCCTTGTTCAGAAAGGGCAGATGCTGGTGATAATAGTAGAGAATATCCATCCTTCACCTCCAAATAAGCCCCCCTGCTTTCTTTTTTCCTGGGTATTTATGTGACAGTCCTTCCTAGTGCTCTGGAGACTGTCCTCGGGGAGGGGGGGTGAAGCAGAGGGGGCAGTGCCACAGGGGTGGTAAGTCTTGGGGCAGAGGAAGTGGGATAGGTCAGGGGCTGGAGGGGAGACTGAAATGCTGCCAGTCTCTTTGTCCTACTGGGCAAAGTTTGAGCAGTCACTGACAATGGATCTTTGTAAGGAAAGCGAGAACATCCCTGGGAGCTATTCCAACAAGCAGCAACCTGTGTGAAGAGGGAGCTTTGTCTGGGCCCTCAAAGCCAGAGTTACCCATGCAAGGAAGATCTGGAGCGCACAACCATCTACACGGTATGTCTCAAGGCTACCAGACTCCAGTGCTGCCTTAACAAAGGACCAATGCAATATTTGGGAGTTAACACTGGCAGTACAATCCCTTTTCTCTGATTTCTGCCTCTGCCTCCCACAGGTACCTTCCAAGAGCTTCCTCCCTGGGGCTGTCTGGTCTGCAGCTCTCCTTTCTCCACTGATCGCCAGACTGAAAGAAGTCTGCAGAAGAAAACAAAACACCCATTTGAATCTTTCCATTGATGGTCTTGGGTCACTTACAGATCCACTTCCTCCTGCTCGAGGGAGAGGACTTCGCCCCTGGCTATTGATTAGGTTTGCCCCCAGCGCACTCAGCTGATGCACAGTCCAAAGGTTGCTACCAGAGTCCTCTCCTGCCGGCTCTGCCAGCTGCAGGCAAAAAGAGTGCAACACCGGGATATTTTACAGTAATGTGAAGCAAACAAGTCCCAAGGTTTCAGGTTTGTCATGGACTTTAATGTAATGTTCTAATCCTTATCGCAAGTCAGATCAGAATAAAGTACTGGCAAGCCCTAGAGTTCAAAGACACGTGACAACCTCCTCTCTATCCCTTTTGGCCCCAAATCAAGAAAGTAGCTACAAAATGGTAAAACTAAAGGTAGGTTTTATTAAAAGTAAATTTTATCAAAAGTGAGGTTCTTTTCACTTTCATCTAGGTTTACGATTCATTTCTCCCTTCTAAGCTTTTCTCTGCAGCCAGCAGAGCATAAACACACTTCAACAAACAAAACAAAAGAGGAAAAATAATTCTCACATTACCACTTAATTCCAAGGGCTGAGGTTTATACCGAAAAAAAGAACGACTGCCATGGATATATGAGTTGTTAACACTGCATTATGATAAAAGAAGAGCAACTAGCATATTCCTAGAACCACCTGGGATTGTCAACGGGGCCTTTACCCAAAACCTCAGCGATGGGAAACTCACTGCAGTGCGATGCTGCCATCACGTCGCCCTGCTGTGTCCCATCCTCTTGCACAGCTCCCACTGCCTTGGAGAGACACCGGTGATGAGCGCAGTCTGGCCCACTGTGCTTTAGAGAAGCTTCATTTGCAGGGAAAGACAATTTCTCCCCAGCGGAGAGGGACCACTAACGGTCTGTCCTTTTGCTCAGAAAACGGCCGGTCCCCTTCCAGCTCCTCGTCCCCTGGGCTGGATCTGCAGGGAGCTCCACTCCCTGTTGCCACTATTCTACCGACATCTGGTGGCAGCTGCCTTCCGAAGAAAAGATGATGCTTCAAAAATGGCCCAAGCCCTGGCGCGTCCTGCCCTCCTCAACCTGCGCCCCGGCCACGGCCGGGGCGGGTGNGGAGGGGGAGGCCGGGCCCGGGCCTGCCGGCAGCCCCCGTGGCTCCGGAGCGGGGTGCGAGGCCAGGCCATGCCGGTTTGGGGCGAACCCCTCCTGCTCCCCCTCAGCGCGGGGTTCCTCCTCGGGGCTGTCCCCTTTCTGAGGGGAGCACCACCCGAAAGGCGGCCGAGCCTGGCCCGGGGGCGCCCACCTCAGCCGCCTCCTGAGGTGAGCAGGCCTCTGGAAGCGCTCATTACTCATTAACGCTAATCACTTGGAATCCCGCGCGGCGTTTCTCAGCGTTTGGGGGTAGGTTTTGTTTCTGGTTGCGGCGAGGGCGGTAAGGGCCGGGGTGTCACCTCAGCCGCCGCGCGAAGATGGCGCGCCGCCCGCCGGTGTGTTGCAGCGCGGGTTTCCGTAGTGTAGCGGTTATCACGTTCGCCTCACACGCGAAAGGTCCCCGGTTCGATCCCGGGCGGAAACACGTAGTTTTTACTTTATTTTTTTTTAAGGTTTATATTTTTTTCCCTTCAGTTTTACTTATTTTCTCGCCTTCCCCCGGCGGCTCGGGGCTCCGCCGCTTCCCCGCCGCTTGCTGGCAGAGAAGTAACGGCATGCCGTGCCGCAGCGCCCGCGTCCCGCCGCGCCCGGCTGGCGACCGCCGGGGTTGGGGAGGGTAACACGCAGCCGGGCGGGGCGCGGGGCGTGCGGATGCGGTCAGAATTGGCTTTGGTAATCGGTGGGAAGCGAGAAAAAAAAAAAAATTAAGAAAACATACTGCTGCGTTGGCCGGGAATCGAACCCGGGTCAACTGCTTGGAAGGCAGCTATGCTAACCACTATACCACCAACGCCTGGTGACAGGGTTCTCCCCGGCCTCCCTCAGCAGCCGCAGCCGCCTGGACCCGACCATCCTCTAGCGGCCGGGGGGGGTGTGGGGTGGGTGGACCGCCGCAAGCGCCGAGAATAGCACCACAATTGCCCCACAGCGACAATCAGTGTTGAATTAGGGGCCCCGTTCGGAGGCTGGGTGGTGAAGAATGGGCTTTTTCTTTGCCCTCGGCCAGCCTCAATTCTCTCTCTGCCCCCCTCACTACCGGAGAATGGTTTCGTCCACCCGCAAGGACACACACAC
>RSEF01000028.1:5330726-5351078 GCA_003993805.1 Himantopus leucocephalus
CAGTGTCCGGGACATGGAGCGGGAGTGACGGAGCCGCCGCCGCCGCCCCCTCCCCCCCCCGCAGAGGAGCCGCCCCCCCGCCCCTCAGGGGGAGGTCGCCGCGCCCCGGGGTGAGTGTGTGTGTGGGGGCGGGGGGGCGCTCCCGGNGGCTCGGCCGGGGAAGGGGGCGGGAGGGCGGGAAGGAGAGTTTTCCCCTCCCGTGGGCCGCGTTCCCCCCCTCCCCTGGGCTGGGGGGTGCCTTAAGGGGTGGGGGTTGTATTTTTGGGTCTCCCCCCCACACCCCGTGACTTGTGGCCTCCCCCAGGGTGTGGGGGGCGGCCACCCCCTTGCCTGGGAGGGGGGGGGGGTGTTCTCTCACGGTTTTCTCTCCACGCGTGGGAGGACCTCTGGCCCTGAGGGGGTGGTTTGTATTTCACCCCCCCCCCTCAACACCACCCCCCCGGTGATGGGGTGATGGGGCGGGACGCTCTGCCCTGGGGAGGGTAGGGAGGAGTGTTTGCCCCCCGCAGCAGCCTGTGCTCTCCCCCGGGGCGGGGGGGGCGAGAAGCTGCTCGCTCCTCTTTTTTCCACAGGGAAAGAGCCACCTCCGGCAGCAGAGGGAGGTGTGGGGGGGACAGGGTGCTCCATCCCCTGGGCTCCCCCCTCTCCTGCTCACCCGTGGCCCGGCTTTCCCAAGGGCAGGAGCTCCCCGTCGGGGCGTTCGCACACGGGCGCAGAGATGGACGTGGGCTGCTGGCAGCCTCTACCAGAGCTCGTCCCTCTGTAGAGAAATCCCCACCGCTTTATTCCAGCCTCAGTTGCTTTTATTTTTGGAGAAGGAGGTCTTAAAGCTCCCGGCCATGACAGGGACACGTTTGTAAGGGCTTCTCTAGGTGACTGTGTTGCTTTGGCTCTTCCTGAATGCAGCAGCAGGCCCCTCGGGGTCTCGCTGACAAACGAGTATCATGATTCATGCCGGGTTTCTGATCTCTCGTGTCTGTTTTGTTCAATTTCTTTTTCTCTGGGTTCAGCATCAGAGGATGTTATTGTTCCTTTTCTCTGTGTGAGCTGTGGCGGGTGGGATGGGGGTGAGATGTTCCTCTGAATCATTAAAATCACAGAATAACCGAGATTGGAAGGGACCTCAGGAAGTCTCTAGTCCAACCCCCTGCTCAAAGCAGGGTCAGCTGTGAGATCAGACCAGGTTACTCAGCATTCCTGAGCATCACTGCTGTTGCCCTTCGTCCTTGCATTGAAAATTGCCCTTAAATTACTGGATGCTGCTACTTCATCCCTCTCTGCTCTCCTCTGCAGTTTAGGAACTTCATTGCTGGCGCTTCTTTGTGATGCTTTGTCTCTCCTGATTCTCTGTGAGTGCAGTTTTGGTGGAGGAATGGCTGTTTGGGCAGAGCAGGGGCCTTGGCAAAAGATAGTGGCAGGTCTTGGGTGTGTCTTTGATTCAGACCTCTCTTGAAGAGAGACAAAGATCTTTGTACTTTAGTGTGCTTGGGTAGGGAGGATGATAGTGAAGGTAGGGCCTTCATATGCTCATGGAAAACGGGCTTGTGTGGTGAGCTGGGGTTACTCCGTGGCATCAGGCTGAGGCAGAGGGAAGCAGCAGTCTGGCTTGGAAGACAAATGTGGTTTTTATGTCCCAGGTGGGACTGTGACGCTGTTGGTAGTGGGGCTGCTGTGACCCTCTGTCTGGCTCCTTATGGTGTCCTTTGTTTGACTCTTGCCTCTAAGTGTATGGACCAGACCTCTGTTTTCTCAATTCTTAGTACCTGATGCTTCGGAGTATTTCAGGATTTTGGAAGGGGAATGAAAGGAAGGGTCAGTACTGAGAATTCTCAGTTTTTAAGAAGGATTTTGTAGGAAAGAAAGGGAGAAGCCTCAGAGTTCACTGAGTCCCATTGTTCAGGTGAAGATATCTCTCTCAGATTTATCTGGGCTGTTAATATCCAGCTTGTGGTGGCAGAACAGATTTGGGCTGTAAAGTGCGAACCAAGGATTTTGTTTGTGCCTCCATGCTCAGTTGGAAATGTGTCCTATGGGGGGTGCTTTTATACAGCCTTATTCCTATGACGGGAGAAACTGCAGTGATATGAAACTTGCTTTTTTCCTCTTCCTTCCTAGTTTCCTGTCCTGCCCAGCTCGCTGAGTAGTTAATGCAGAAGATAAAGAGGGTTCGTCTGGAAAACGAGACTGCAGGAAGTTGGAGAAGGTATGTGTCCCGGTTACTCCCAGGGCTTTTATTGACCTTTAAGTTGTGTAGGACAGAACAATAATCACCTCTTAGAGTGAATGAGGTTTTTGAAGAATCCCAAGTATATAATTCTGCCCGGGGAGCTCAGTGTCGGGATCTGTAGGCCAGGAAGTGACTCAGGAAGATAACTTGTTTCACTGACTTCCAGTTCCAAGCTTTACAATTTTTTCCCTGTGCTGATGTCCCACCTGTGCTTGCTTGTTGTCTTCAGACTAACGCATCCTCCTTGAAGGAGGGCTTGGTGAATGTGTGCCTGATCCATCTAACCTGGCCAGGCAGGGCAGAAAAACCAGGAAAAAGACCTCCAAAGGACAGCTAGATGTTTTTGGGAGTGGGGTTAGCAGTGCTTCTGCAACAACACTGAATCATCTAAATCAATGCCTCAGCGTGAAGACTGTAAAGGACAGTGTTTTCCCAGTAAGGTGTAAATCCCAGATGCGCTATATTGATGCCAAACTTTCAAGACCATCTAAGAATAAAATGGTTAAAATTGGTGTCTTGATCCAACTCATCTTTGAATAATTTAATCCCAAAATTCACCCTGCAATTTCAGTTAGATAAGTTACTCCTTATACTTGTTTATTTATGTATATGGTGTTGCCAAATACTTGCTACATTTTGTCCAAGAGATGGCTGTAGCGGTGGATGAAGCAGTTGGATTTTCTTTTCACTCTGTATTGTGTCAGGACCTAAGTTTTGTGAGAGTCCACCACGCTCCAGCTGTGACAGTGGTATTTCCCAACACTTTCACGTAACTTTGTGTGATGGCTACTTTGCTTATCCCACTACTCCACTCTGTTCAAGTGTCAAAATCACCAGGATGAGAGCAGCCGAGCTAAAAGTTGTGCCTTTGGCTTCCCTAGTGAATCATAAAATCATGGCAGTATAGTTTGGAAGGGGCTCTAGCCTCCAGTTCAGTTTGAGATGATTTCCAGTATTACATTTGTGGGCTGTTTTGAGCCCTTAAAGGTGCAACTTTCCCTTGTGAGGAGCCAAGCTGGCTGAGTAAGAGTGTTTCATCAGCTGGGTGAGAGTAACCTAAGGATCAGGCATCTGGAGCCAACCCAGATTATTTTAATTGACTGACTTGACCTGCAGTGGGATTGGGTTGAGAGAATTGTACCTGGTTTATGAGTGTTTGTGGTCTTCCTGATGTGTTTCTGATAAGCAACGCTTTGCCTTCAGATGGGATTTTAGTTGCTGTAATGGAGACCCTGGATATAGGCAGTCGAGGCTGTAGACGCACATGCAGCCTTAGAACATCCCATCACGTTCTCTTTTGTGGTTTCACTTGGCCTTCCTGCCTAGCTTTGATTGGAAAATACTCTTCTTTATTCATTTTCAAGCTGTGAATTTACTGCTGGGCAGCAGGTACCAGCAGTACCTACAGATTTATTTCAGGAGTTTGTGCTTGTGTTATTATTCACACATTTTGTACAATTTAGGGACTTAGCAGTTTGAAGATATGGTTATATTTACAGCCCTTGTACTGCTTGCCTGTAGTTTAAGGAAGTCCAGATGTACTTCGGTTTAGGTTTGCTCATCTCCTGCCTTAATTGCATAAGATGTCAAACTAGGTGAGAACTTCCTTTTAGAGAGTTTGTTAGAAGGTGCGAGCTGGTGGGGAATCCTCAAGGAACACTCAGGGTTCCCCTGAAAAATACTCATGGTAGAAAATGGGCAGAGGCGAGTGTTTTCTTGTAGTGATATAAATAACCATCATTCTCCCTTCCCCTGATTCTCTCTGCTGGGAAAGAACTCATTGTGCACCTTACTGAGGCTGAAGTCTTCAAGATTTGGTTTACGTTTAATTCTTGCTTAATCCTTCATCTCTGAAGCTGCTCTCCTGTCGGAATGCAGGTGACCATCCCAAATGACAGGCGGCATTCAAGAAACATCTCATTTGAAAATGTAAATCTTGGGGCTGCTGAGGACAAGGCCTTTTTTGGCGTAAACCTTAATCACTGGTTTGCCTCTTGATGCTGTGTCCAAAGCAGCGATTCTGTCTCCATGGAGCAAACTTCTCCGGCCTAATTTTTCAGTACGCTGAAGTTCTTCTGAAATTCTTTGTGACATTCTTCCAGATACCCCCGAAACAACTAAAATGTCCTTGTGGAGGGAAATCCAGCTTCTCGAATGGGGTGACAGAAACTGGTTTCCCTAGTCCCGGGCTCATTCCTGCTTTGCAATAGATTACATCACTGACCTTGGGCAAGTCTATTAGTCCACCTCTCCTCAAATTAACATTTGCCGTAGTTGCATGTGGAGGCGTTTTTTGTAGACTCTCATTCAATAACTGCTAGCTTGGAAACATACGAGGAATGCGTGCCACGTTTTGCAGGATACGACCAGGGTCTGTTACTGCTGTCTTCTTTCTGTTAGCAAAGACAGTTGTACTGTTTTCTTCCTGTTTTGCCATCTCTCCTACTTCACTCCTGGCTGCACTAGCTCTTCAGGTAAGTGAGGTGCTGAGCTTTGGCTTAAACCCCTCTCTCTAAGTGATGAGCCGGCTTTCCTGTAGGGCAGGAAGGGGACTTAAGTCACCTTTGTGGTCTTCCAGGGCAGAAGTTTGTGTGCCTTTACGATAGGTCATAGCTTTGATGACTTATCCATCCAAATTCCTGGGGTGGTTTTCCTTTGAGTCAAGCTGATTGTTTTCTGCACCAGAATCTGCTGCTTGTGCTTCCTTTAACAGCTTATTTCTAGAACTAGTCCTGGGAGAGTGAGTGTTCTGAAGTTAATATCTTTGTTTACAGGACTCGATATGGGACGGGAGATGGACTTTTCCTTTCAATATGTCGATGTATGTTTAAAACGTGATCTTTGCGTGCAGAGAATCCTAGGATCTGTAGTTTAAGGAGTGCCTGTTCTCTTAAGCTTGTTGCATGCTTAGAGCTTTCTCTAAGCAACAACATATGCCTGCTTGATTTTAAGGCTTAATTCTCTCCCTCAACTCCGCCCTCAGTTTTTTGTCCAGTTCTGAAGGGGAAGAGAGGATGACTGCAGTGGACGCGCTATCAGACAGCTCTGAAGTGGTCGAGATGGAGGATGTGCCTTCCCAATTCCAGGTGCAAAAGCATTCTTGGGATGGGCTGCGTGACATTATTCACAGCAGCAGGAAGTATTCGGGCATGATAGTGAACAAAGCTCCCCATGATTTCCAGTTTGTCCGGAAAACAGAAGAGTCCAGCCCGCACTCTCATCGTCTTTATTACCTGGGTAAGCCAGCATGCCAGACGCCGGGTGTGAATATGTTACGGAAGAGCTTCCAATCTAAACAGGCAAGGAAAAGGATCGAGGTATCTCCATTTATGAGATGGGGGAACTAAGACTAAGTAACATTGCTCGAGATTTGCATGCTCAATCTATAGCAAAGCCTGGAACTGAGCAGAGACCTCTCCGGTCCCAGACAAGCGCTTTAACCACAGGGTTTCAGCGACAAGGGGAAGTGTTGGCTAGCCAGACCTGCCTGGTGACAGCGGTGCGTGTCCTTTGGCAACCCAGGTCAGTCCAGGTGAATGGGGCAAGAGAAGGGATGTTCTTCAGACTCAGCACTGTCTTGTGCCTCTGTAGCTTCGGAGAAATGGGATTTACTTGATTGATCAACCAGACTGACTTTCCAAGGAATTTGCTGTCCGTAATTACTAACTATATGCTGTAAGTTCTAGGTATTAATGGCGGGGCGGCGGTGTCTCCCTGCTTTATTAAGTACTGTGTAGGTAGGATGCTTTCAAGAGTAGGGGAAAAAAAAAAGATTAGGTGGGAATGAACTATTAATGGCATTCGCAGGGAAATATCCTCTTCCTTACAGTAGGACTGAGAGACAGCAGAATGCTGTGCTGTACAGGTCCCTCATTACAGTTGGAGCCACAACGTAATTAGTGACGGAGTGGTTGGATTTTAGTAACTGGATAATTTTGTGGTTGGTAACATGGGAAGCTTTATAGACTATAAAGAGTTTGTTATGCTTTGGGGCATGAGCTGATCATTAGTGGGCCAGTAAAGAAATTGCCTGATGTGCAACTCCATACAGCGACTGCTTTCCTGAAGTGACCCTGTTTTTTTTTTCTTTTTGGAGCTGTGGAGTGTAGGTCACTGTAGGACATAGGATGCTGGATTTGAGGGACTGATTTGTTTTGTCATTAAGCAGCTCCTGTGTGCCAGTGACTTGATTTGTTACAGTTCCTCATACATTCTTATGACACAAGCGCTACTGTAAAGGGCAGCATCCAGAGTTAGCATATTTTTCTTGTTGAGTCTGAATAGTGAGACTTGATTTAAAGCTGAATGTATTTCAAGGCCAAGTTGACTTTGATGCAGTTTTTGATCTAGATGACTAAAGAACTAGGGATCTAAGTGGCTAATTTAAAATTTTTTTAACGTTCTTCTGTTGTATGAAATGACAACCAGACCAGCTACCGGCTGGTTGGTGTTCTGCACGGGTGTGACTGTTACAGGAGCCAGAACCAGGAATGGAGGAGACACACAAGTGTCTTTTCAGTGTTTTCTTCCATAAGGAAATGCACAGGGCATAGAGCAGATTGATCCATCGTGTACGATCAGTATCCGCCAGGTAATACCAGAGTACCTCTTCTCAGGCATTCCTAGTAAAGGCTAAATGCTGATTCTTTTTCCATAATGAGCATCTTCTGCGTTGAATACCATGTGCTGTTAAATACTCGGAACCCATTTCAGCATTCATAAGTGTTTAACATCAGCGTGCTATTACTGTCCCAACATTAAATAACATTGTCAAGTTTTTATGTGAGTACTGTTAGTGACTGGGTGCTGAGGAGTAGAATGAAGAATTCTGAAGAACTTTGCTGTAGATGTTGAATACTTTTCTTCACTTGTGAGCCAAGTATAGTGCCTTTTGGGGAGGAAAGCAATATTTTTCTTGTAAATGCTAATTGATTGTAGTCAGCCTGAGGTCATTGCAGATAGCACTAATATAATAAGGAGAAAGGAATTCCGTGTCACAGTCGCATGAGTATCAAATGTGTGTATATATAGTAATTTGTTCCTATCTGCAGTTTTTTGTGTTTGGACATCTTAAATCATTCCTGGGCTGTCCCCATAGAATTTTATGTTATATCATGGCAGATGCTGCTTATATTAAACACCACATGCTCAGCACTTTGGTGTTTCTGTATCTCTGAGGATTATATGCTCACATATTGCTTTGCTTCCTGAGCACTTATTAATATTTCAGTTTTAATTTTAAGTAACTGTACTGCTGTGTTAACTGGCCCAGAAATCTTTCTCTTCTGCCCAGAGCATGGTCAAAGTAGACAGCCAGGGCACATTTCCCTGTGTGAAATTCTGATCTAGGGAGTCTCTACAGCAAAGCTAGAGGGCAAGTTCACGGTCTCTGATTTTGTTGAAAGTGCCAAAATCCTGTGTCAGGATATTTTATTTTTCGTGGTTGTTTTGGAAATTGGATGGTGGCCAGTAGCTTATTTGATAACCATAGTCAAAGGCTTATGTAAAATGACAAGGTCTTTTGACTACGTAGTATACTGTTTCACATTTGAATGGGCTCTCTAGAGCTTCCAAGCTTTTTCTTCCCCTCTTGCAGGCTGGTGCGTTGGACTGAATGAGGTCCCTGTAGCAAATTTCTGGCTGAGCGATGTGGGGAGTAATGTTGAGTCACCCATTCAGGGAGTGGTTTTTTTAGAGTGGATCTAGGGCGTGGGCTGAACAGTCCACAGAGAGGAAAGTTGGACGTAACTAATTCTGAAGAGGTTGGTTAATGTTAAATCTTGCTTAGGGAAATTTCTAAATAAATCAATATCTAAATTTAAATAATTTAGATATTTAACTGTGAGCTGCTTGGGAATGACAGCTGGAAAAAGCCTCTGGACAGCCCCAACCCCTCTGTTATCAGACTTCTTTTTTTCCGATTTGCTCTTGGTCCTCTTTGTCCTGGCTAACTAATCTTAAGTAGGATGATGCTTTTGTCCTCTTAATAGGAATGCCATATGGTAGCCGGGAGAATTCCCTCCTTTACTCAGAGATTCCCAAAAAGGTACGGAAGGAGGCCTTGCTACTCTTGTCATGGAAACAGATGCTGGATCACTTTCAGGTAAGCCGAAGTGTGAAAAGCATGGTTTGACAGTGCTTGCGAAAACCAGCAGATGCTGTGGGGCTGGTATGGAGGGTACCACTCTGCTAAACAGTAGGGATAGCAGTGTGGCAGCGTACAAGACACGGACAATGGTATTGGTAGGAATGTTGTATCAAGAATTGCTTTGCTTCATAATACAAGATAGGCACTTGCGTGTGCAATGAGGCTGGCAGTGAGTGCGAATCAGCAGTTGATGTGGCAAGCAAAGGGCTGGCCGAGCAAAGAGGGCTCTGTAAAGGAGCGTGCAGTCTGCCTCAGATTATAAGCTATCAGGACAGTGCACCTTTCTCCTGGGTATCTTGTCTGGGCTCTTGCCATGCTTGTCGATGTGCTTGGTGGAATGCCTGTCTGTCATCTTTCCTGCTTTTAAGGGAGTCGGGAAAGTTGAATTTAAACTGCTGCTTCTGCACTACACTCTATTGCGAGTGAACCAGAAAGGAGGTGAATTTACCCTCCCTGCTTTCAGTATTTTATGTCCTTTGTCACTATCAGCATTGCTGAAGAAGAGAGTGGGGGTTGTTTGTCTGTCTTCCCTACTAAGAAGATTCCTGGCGGAACAGAATTTAGCTGTCTTGACCCTGTTTGGAATGCTAGTCCTATTCAGGGTAATTCAAGATGCCCGGAAGAGCATTTGTTTGCAGTGTCTGACATGGAAACTGTTTGTGAAGGCTGTAGATAACGTCATTAAGTTAATTGGTTACATCTGATTTGCATAAGCAGAGCAAGTGCAGCTGTCCTCAGTTCACGTTGAAGTGCGAACTGCTGAAATGATAGATTCACAATTCTTCCCTTTTATGTAGAGGGAACTTTGGGGCATGAGGTTGGTTTAGTCCTCCTGGGCCACACCTGTAGCCTAGAGTACAGCAGTTATGGTAAGACTGCTGACGGGTTTTGGCTGGTGTATTGTATCTTGGGCCTTCGCAGACTAGCTGGTGCCAGTTTTGGAGCATTCCTGTTCTGTGAAAATTTCTTTCCTGGCAGATTCTTTCAGATTTTCCTTTCCTTCAATACTAGGCAACCCCTCATCATGGGATGTATTCCAGAGAAGAGGAGCTCTTGAGGGAACGCAAGCGACTTGGTGTCTTTGGTATAACATCTTACGATTTCCACAGCGAGAGTGGCCTCTTCCTCTTCCAGGCCAGCAACAGCCTCTTTCATTGTCGAGATGGGGGCAAGAATGGCTTCATGGTAAGTCTGCTAGTGATTTTATGAATATCACTTAAAAGAGACTTAATGGTTTTGGTTGGAGATGGCTGAGCACCTGCATCTGTTTGGTTACGGTTATTTCTGTTGTGTCCTGTCAGGGCTATGTTTGCCATCGTTACATGGGCTTTACTGTACCTGTGGTTTAGGCCTTTAAATATGAAGCTGGAAGCTGGTTTGGAACAGAGCTCTCTGTGTGTCTGTTGCTGTAGGTGTCTCCAATGAAGCCTCTGGAGATCAAGACTCAGTGCACAGGGCCACGAATGGATCCCAAGATCTGCCCTGCCGACCCTGCCTTCTTTTCATTCATTAATAACAATGATCTGTGGGTAGCAAATATTGAGACGGGAGAGGAAAAGCGGATGACGTACTGCCATAAAGGTAACTGGTGCTTCTTGCCAGACTCAAGAGGAAATTCCTTCTGATATATTTGGGCTGGAAGGGCTCTGTCTTCGTGGCTTATTTCCTACACGTACATTCTTCTTTTGGATCAGCTTTTTCCAAGGAGATGCAAATGCAGTGTCGTCTTTGTTCTTCTCCAGGCTTATCCAATGTTCTTGATGACCCCAAGTCTGCTGGTGTAGCCACTTTTGTCATTCAGGAGGAGTTTGATCGGTTCACAGGCTATTGGTGGTGTCCCACAGCTTCCACAGAAGGTTGGTGTTCTGCTTATCAAATTCCGATGCTGCCGGTCCCTGCTATGAATGATACTTTGAGCAAGGTTTTCCTTTGGCCTGGGTTTGGTCTGTTTCTGGGGAGGCCACCTGAAGCAATAAAATGCTGAGGGGTTAGAATTGTGCTCTGAGGAGTATTTGCAGGTGGTCACTAGGAGCTGTGGCTATACAGGAGATGTACGCTCTGCACCAGAGTACTGCCGCAGTGCTCCAGGCAAGTCAGAAACAGCTGGAAAACACTGCAGCAAACATGCTTACTATCTGTTCGTAGGTTCAGAGGATTTAAAAACACTGCGGATCTTGTATGAGGAAGTGGATGAGTCAGAGGTGGAGATAATTCATGTTCCTTCACCTGCCTTGGAGGAGAGAAAAACAGACTCCTATCGGTACCCCAGGACAGGTAAGTGAAATACCGCGGGGCTGCTAATGCAACTTTTGACTCCTGCTGGCAGCAGCAGTGGAATTTGTGCTATAAACTTTGCATGATTAATCTGGGTACTTACTAGGATGTAGAAGCTGGTTGTAAATGTTGTTGAGGCCTAATTGAGTCTCTGAGCCCAAAATCTACTGCAAGAAAGGAATGGAATTTAAAGTTCAGCTTAAATGAAAGGATTGTGGAGAAAATGTAATATATCTGGTGGCGTATCGTGGAATACATTTTGAATACCATCTTTCTTCTCCCTCCTGAGAACATGCAGAGCCAACTAGGCAAGGCAAAAACAAACTTTTCCCATACCCAAAATTACTCTTGTGGTTACAGTGATGTCTGCCGGCATACATAATTTGATACTTGTACATTCACGCAGCGCCATTTTAGTAGGACCAGAGTCAGTTCTTATCTAGCAGCTGTGTTGTGTATAACAATGGGGTGTTCAGGTTGGTCATCTTGGTATTTTCTCACTCTTCTGCAGGCAGCAAAAACCCCAAGATTACATTAAAACTGGCAGAATTTAAAACGGACAGTAAGGGTAAGGTAAGTGATAACAACTGAGAAGGGGATATTGCACGGGAGGGTTAACTGCTTCTGAACCTCCCTAGAATTAAGACAAGGTCACTAAGAAATCATAGATAGTGTTAGCCTTTGTTTTCATCCTCTGATAACACCTGGTTCTATAATGTTTTTATCCAAGAAGCAGAAAAACCTTAAAATGCTGAAGAGTATTGTTCCGGTGGAGAGGCAGCTGGGAGATGGGAGGGAAGGGAGAACAGGGTTAGCCTGGTATGCCACGTTGTCGGCAGCAGAGGAGGAGGGTTGAAGCCCAATCTAATCCTGGGCTCCAGTCCCTGGCTCTATCCTTTTCTGTGGCTGAATGCCGAAGTCATTTTGCTTTGAAGCTTGTTTTTTCCCTTCTCTTCCTGCCATTTGTCAGAAGGCTTACTTCTCCTGGCCTGACCCTTGCTGATGCCAATAGTTAAACTTCCTTATTCTCCCATTCCACTGAGCTTCCATGGGAGGAGGTCTGGTGGCAGTCTGATTTGATATTGGACTTTCCTTTTGCTGCAGATCGTGTGTGCTCAGGACAAGGAGCTGGTACAACCATTTGCTGCGTTGTTTCCGACTGTGGAGTACATTGCCCGTGCCGGATGGACCCGAGATGGCAAATAGTACATAAGTTTTTCTTCCAAGCTAACACCCCCAAGGGCTTCCCTGGCTGAGCTATTGCAGGCCCTTGACATGCTTTGTGTTGTAGCCATGACCTGGTTTTAAAACCAGAAATGGCACATGAGTATTTGGCTTCTTCAGTGTTATAACGCCCTAAAAGTAGGAATTAATCAAATGTAGACCAGAGTGACAAGCTGTGGGGTTTAAGTCACAACCACAAAGTTAAATGACATTGATATACTAAGCGGGCAGTGCTAGGGAATTCTTTTGAGTTGAAGATGTTTAACACAAGTACAATACGCTTCCTGCTGAAAATGAGAGTGTACTCTAAGCAGGTTTATCATTGGTCGTTGGCCCAGTTTGATCAATGCCAAGTGTATCATGGGAAAGTGGGCAGTTTCTGTGGCGCTCAGCCCTTCGTGCAGGGTGTGCAAGGGGAAAGATTGCTCTGTGACTGCTGTGCTCCCATAGCTCGCTGTCGCTCCAAATGCGATACGCAGGCTTGTGCTGGCCAGCCTTGCCTGAAGAGTTACAGAATTCACACCAACCTGATTGGTTTGAAATTTTAAAGCTCTTAATTTTTTCCTCTCAAATCTTGCTTGACTGTTAACTAGTTTCTGTCCAGATCCCGTTAAGGTGACTTAGCTGTCTTTGAAGATCACATTCTGTAACTCATCATTAATTTTTTGCTCTGGAAACTAAATTCGTACTGCTTAACAGAAGGTAATCCCATAGGTGATTCTTACGTTCTGCACCAGAGCTTATCTAAATGTGCTGAATACATCAGTTCCTGAAATCCACAGTCACTGGGCTGCTAGGGAGAACTGGATCTTTTGAAAGTCTGTCTTAACGATGAAACTTCCCTTGATGCACTTCCAGGCCTTGGGGTAGCCGCACTATGCAGCGGTGGCTTGCCATCTGTCATGTTGAGAGGCCTGCAGTGCAGCACCACTTCAAATGACTCTCCTTGGAGAGGAACAAGGCTGAGACTGAAGCGACTCCTTCACTTGGCAGTTGTCTTAGGTCTGTGCCTTTCCCTGCTAGTGCAGCGTGCAGTGAGGAAGCTACAAGTGGATCGCTTTAAGAGTGATCGCTTTAGCTCGTTAGGAGCTTGCTAGAAAAGAAATAGTGCTTCCTGATGGAGGGGCTGTCCAAGGAAGAGTTACATTGTGGAGACAGGGTTCTGTTAACGGTGCTCCCTTGGAATCGGCACTCTGGCAAATCTGTCAGACGTCTTGTCTGAACGATGCCCCCGTGAAATACCAGAGATGTCTGGCGATATGTGTTTGTTGGCAAAGCTTCCAGGAGATTAGAAAGCAGCAATGATGAGAAAAGCTTTGCATTCAGATGCCTAAATCCGTTCTGCCAGCGGGGGGAAAAAAGGGTTGCATGTTCTGAGTGTTAGAAAGGGACATCTATTTTGTGGTACTGACATTCACCTCCAACTTCTTTCCCCAGCGCCTGGGCTATGTTCTTAGACAGACCTCAGCAGCGGCTGCAGCTAATCCTTTTGCCTCCAGCACTCTTTATTCCAGTCCCAGAAAATGAGGAGCAGCGTGCTGAATTTGCCAAAACTGTGCCAGAAAATGTCCAGCCATTTGTGATCTATGAAGAAACCACTGATGTGTGGATAAATGTAAGAGGCTCGGGGCTGGGAGGAGAACACAGGCTGTCCCTTCCTCCCCCATAGTTAACCATTTTTGTGTTGGCTGTGTGTCCAGTTCAGTCCATGCTCCAGCAGGCTGCTTTGCTACTCAGTAGTGCCAGATTTGGTGTTAGTTCAGGGGGTTTGATAAAGCCATGAGAAGGACTTTCAGGCAGTCAGCACTGGAAGAGATGAGAATCCTGCCGTCTCCTTGTAATTGGAGCTGCTCGTTTAATTCTTGCTAACATTTTTGGTAAACACAGACACTTCAGACACTGACACTCTTGGATGTAACACTGCCATTTTTGGGGGGTATTTTATAATAAGATTAAATGGCTGCTTGAGGCATAAGCAACTGTAATCCCTGGAATTTGTTGTACTTATTTAGGTAGGTAATGGACATAGGGGACAGGGAGTAAACTTCAGCTTCTGAGATTAAGCGTCTTGGTACTGAAGTGACAAAGGGGCCTGGAGTTCACGCTATGGCATTCCTAAGGTGTTGGAATAACAGCCACCCTGTGGGACTCACATAGGTGAAACGTCTAGCTCAGACGCAAGGCTGGTGCTGGTTTCAGTGGTAGCCATGGAAAGCCCAGAGCATGTGGTCTTCTACATGGGCCCAAAGTTTCTTTGTGGTAACAGGAAAGTGTGGAATGGCTTTTTCCCACTGGCTGCTCATCCAAGATATTTCTCCCCCCTCCCCTTTCCTTTGAAAGCCCAGCAGTTTAGCACTGACTCCCTTGGCTACGTCTCTGCTGTCTCAATACAAATCACTCATGGGTCTTTTGCCTTGTGTGACAGGTGCATGATATCTTTTATCCTTTCATCCAACCGGAGGGAGAGGAGGAAGAACTCTGCTTTATCCGAGCCAACGAATGCAAAACAGGTTTCTGTCACCTGTACAGAGTCACAGCGGTCCTAAAGCAAGGCAGCTATGACTGGGTGCAGCCATATGTCCACAGTGAGGGTAAGAGCTGCGCTTTGTCGGCGTTTCAGCTTTGGGAGCTCCCTCTCCGATTTGCTTGTGTTGTCTTTTGGGGAAGACAGTGACTTATTCTCATGTTCTTTCTTCTAGATGATTTCAAATGTCCTATCAAAGAGGAGGTTGCCCTGACTAGTGGGGAATGGGAGGTGTTGGCGAGGCATGGATCGAAGGTAGTGGTTATTTTTATTTTCTCTTGCAGTGTTACAGCTCTGCATTGTCTGCCTGCAGTCCTGGCCTGCGCCCTCTGTTACGCCTGGGGCCAGCTAGAACTACTTAAGCTTCATTTTGTTTCTCTTTTTATTGCTGCCTCTGCTTTCCCCAGAAGTGCTGTAGTCCAGTGCACGTTGAACTGATTGCCTTTTTAATCAGACTTCAGATTGCTCCTTAGGTAAATCCCATGAGTGAGTCAGGCTATAAAAAAGGACACAAGTCTGAGGTTCAAGAGCAACAAAGAACTATTTTCTGGAGAAGCTTGGGACTGCTGCCTTTGCCAAAGCATTTTAACCCCAATGAGTACAGGGGAATTGGAAATATGTCCTAGTGCTTGGAGTGAACTCTTGGTCTCCAGCTGATCCCTCAGTAGAGCCTTTACAAAGGTGGCAGCTAGGGACTGTAAAGCAATTTAGAATATGGAGAAACTGTATCTGTTATTGGTTGCAGAATAGTCAGAAATTATTTTTTATTAATCTTGTAGAAACAGAGTTCCATTTTTCTCTTCAGGAATTAACTCCGAGTCTGATCTTTAATGCTCCCAGGTGATTTCTGTCAAAATAAAGACCTTGTCTGTTCATTTCCAATTAATCTGGATTTTCACTTCTCGCTTTTAAAAAGGCCTGCAGCTCCGTGCATTTGGTTTCTGCTGCTTTTCCTCAATCTGCAATTAACCTGCTGTCCCTCCCCATGTGGATTCTCACTGTACATGCTGTTGATTTTGGCCACAGCTCTTCCCTGCATGTATTACGGCTAAAATTGTGTTAGCAGCAATTATTTTGATGCATTTGTTGCTCCACAGGGCTCTTCCCAGCTTTCCTGGACAATTGAGTTGGATATTTTTTTTCTCTTTGCTGTCCACAGTGGTCTTCAAACTGTGGGTTAGCCAGAAATAGCATTTGGGCTTCAGCATTTGGAAACTGTAATCTGGAAAAGAGTTCAGTTACTGTTGCTGGATCAATGCAGCACTTAAAAGCTGTAGTCTCTATTCTTGGCTGGCCTGGTAGTTTTTAGAAACAGCTTTATCTTGACATTAAAAAACATATTTTAATATGGCTTGAAGTTTGGTACTGTTAGACTGATCCTTCCACAGATGGGAATTAATTATCACGATTGCTGGAAAAAATACATGTATAGCGTTACAATCCAGCCATTCTATAGGAAGACGCCATATTTAAGCACAGAATCATCCTAGTTTCACCTGTGGGGAACAGAGCTCAACTTTTTATGCTCATTAGTAAGCAAATGCTTTGAGTCTCTTAAAAAAGCTGAGTGACCGCTTTTCGTTACTTCATTGGACTACATGCAGTTCTCCCTAAGTGCTGCGAATGTGTTCTCTAGCCCGTCGTATCAACAGGCGTTGTGTACGGTCCCTAATGCCGTGAGCAGTCTGTCATGGTCTATTTGTGTTTTAAGCTGACTCTGCCTGGGGCCAGACTGTTTGAACTGGCAAAGGAGCGGTAGTTGTCATCCTTCTGTCGCTGAGCCCTCTCTTTTCCACATAGATCTGGGTCAATGAAGCTACGAAGCTGGTGTATTTCCAAGGCACCAAGGACACCCCGCTGGAGCACCACCTCTACGTAGTCAGCTATGAGTCTCCTGGAGAAATTGTGCGACTCACCACTCCGGGCTTCTCCCACAGCTGTTCAATGAGCCAGGTTTGTTGTTTCTTAGATACAAGACGCCCTCGTTTCCTGACTGACAGGGATTCTAACTAGGAATGGTAATGAATCATGACCAGTAATGAGTCCTGAGGGCTTCTTCATCTTGGTTGCTTGAGATGTGGGAGCTGTTGTCTGAGAACTTCGTGGAGGAGATTAGATGTGGGAAATGAAAGATCTTGTTCCCTTAACTCTTCTCTCTCCCGCTCTGTAGAACTTTGACATGTTCATCAGCCACTACAGCAGTGTGAGCACTCCGCCTTGTGTGCACGTCTACAAGCTCAGCGGCTCCGATGATGACCCGCTCCACAAGCAGCCCAAGTTTTGGGCTAGCATGATGGAGGCAGCCAGTAAGTCCCGTAGAACATGTCAATGCTAGATTATGTCTGTGATGCTCTTCCTACTAGCGATAGCCAAAGTTGATGGAGAGGGAAGTGGCCCAAGTAACTTCACTCTAAGGGGAAATGAATTGTGTTATCTTAGGGGGGAGATATCTTTAGTGGGTAGCTCATCCAGGAAATAGTATATAGGCTTTTAAGTTGTTACTATTTCATGCTTTGAGTGAAAGCAGTGCTCCAGGGTGCAGGGCTTAGATAGCTGTGGTTTTAGGTGTTTCTTTATTCATGATTTGTCTGAAGAGGGAGGGGGCAAGTATCTGGGATGCAGTGGCTACTTCATTCTAAGGCTGTAGGCTTTAAAGGTTTAGATAGATCTCACAACAGCACCTGACCCCCCCCTGCAAATGTTTTTTTCCATTTTACCCATCCCTGTTCTTAATCTTCCACGTCTTGCTGTTGTGGCGTAGCATGCCTTGTCTGAGGACAGCCAGCTGATGATGTGTTCTTTTGTGATCCCTTCACTCTTTATACGGTCTGTTGCCCTGTGCAGGCAGATAGAGGCTGTTCGTTTCCCAGCGAGAGGCTTCTCCGAGAGGCATTGTTNTAAGGCTTGGTACGGTTTGGTTTCGAAGGAGCCCTGACTGGGCTCAAGTTTGAACAGAATGAGCTTGTTCAGGCGGGGTAGGGGCAGAGCCTGCTGCCAGTTACTGCATTGCTGATGTCTGAACTTCCTTCTGCAGGTTGTCCCCCAGATTACATCCCACCTGAGATCTTTCACTTCCGCACTCAGTCAGATGTTGAGCTCTATGGAATGGTCTACAAACCTCATGATGTCCAGCCTGGGAAGAAGCATCCCACAGTGCTCTTTGTATATGGAGGCCCTCAGGTAATAATCCAGATTTAACTGCTGGTGTCAGGCATGGAATTGCTGCCCAGGGCAGAGCTCTGTGTAGCTTGGTCACGCGTCAAGACTTACGCTTTGGTTAGCAGTGAGCACTGGACCTCTGTTCTGACCTCTGCTTCAAACCTCAGATGATTTTTCCAGCATTTAGTCTGATCTGCATGGCTCTGATAGCTCAGTCAGTGGCGGCTGTCCAGCTCAGGATCCTACACAGTGGGACAGACAGAGGAAGGTACTGGAAGGCAGCTGCTTGGCTCTGAAACTTTTCTTCCCTCCTCCTGCAGGTGCAGCTAGTGAATAACTCCTTCAAAGGAATCAAGTACTTACGGCTAAACACGCTAGCGTCCCTAGGCTATGCCGTGGTAGTAATTGATGGAAGGGGTTCGTGCCAGCGAGGGCTCAAATTTGAAGGGGCCCTGAAAAACCAAATGGTAATGTACTACTTTTGTTGATGAATCTCTGCTCATTTGCTCTTTCTAAGGCTGCCTGGCTGCATGTTTCACGTGTGAGTGTTGCTCTGGTCTTTCTGTCTCAAGTTTCTAGATTTAGAAAGCCACTAACTTGAGCTTCCTTGTTGCCTTTTAGGGTCAGGTGGAGATAGAGGACCAGGTGGAAGGTTTACATTATGTAGCAGAAAAATACGGGTTCATCGACTTGACTCGGGTAGCCATACATGGCTGGTCGTATGGGGGTTTTCTCTCCCTCATGGGTCTTATCTGTAAACCCAATGTCTTCAAGGTAAGTCTGGACATGGGGCTGTCATCTTGGGCCACTTAACTCTCTCGGCTTCTGTAACTCTGGGCATCTGGAGTTGGCTTTTTTGCTTGATGTTTCTGATGAAAAAGTCCCTGGCTACAGTCCCGTGTTATGCTTACAGATCATACCTGGCTGAGGTTTGATGAGGATGGGGTCTCTGGGGTGGGGTCATTCCCCCGTCATTGCCAATGGAGGACTTAGCCTAGCATCCAACGAGATAATTGATGCGCGATTCCTAATCCCCTTCCCAAGTCCCCAGCGTAGCTTCTGGATCACTCCACAGGTCCTCCTTGAAAAGGGGAAGCCTTTAGTGCAGGAACTTGCTCCATTGTGACTATAAGAAGAATAGCAGGAGGAGGAATCTGGGCTTTATGTGGGTTTGCTGTAGAAGAATCCTGGTCTGAGTGATGGAACAGTTCAGAGCCTGTTTTTTCCTGCCTCTTCAGGAAGATGGGGAACACTTGAACTCTTTAGCACGTGGTAATTGAGGCTGTCTCCTGCCACCTATTTGTTTGACAGATTGCTATAGCAGGTGCTCCTGTCACAGTTTGGATGGCATATGACACCGGGTATACTGAACGGTACATGGATATCCCCGAAAACAACCAGCAAGGTTATGAGGCTGGCTCTGTGGCATTACACGTAGAAAAGCTTCCCAATGAGTGAGTACCGTGGGGTTGAGGGATCTGCTAAAAACCTGCTCCCAGGTCCTGCTCGGTGCCACCAGTGACACCGCTGCTAAATCCCAAAAGAATGGATGAATTCTGATCCCGTTTATTTTTAACTCACGTGGCTGATTGCTGCCTTCTGCAGCAAGCTGGGGCATCCTACCCCCAGCCCCCTTTGCCAGCGAGGGGTTGAGGACCACGTCCGTGACCTTATGCTATCCTGGCTGCTTGTCCACTGCTCAGTTTTTGGCTTGCCGACTGGCAGCTCTATGCTCACACCCACTGCAGAGCTTTTTGTGTGGTTTCTCATCCTATCTCTCATCCCACTTCCAGGCCAAATCGTTTGCTGATCCTCCATGGCTTTTTGGATGAAAACGTGCACTTTTTTCACACCAACTTCCTGGTATCACAGCTAATCCGGGCTGGAAAACCTTACCAGCTGCAGGTAGGAGGAACAAGAGTGAAGTGGGAAGGTCGCTTAAATCTGGAAAGAGAAAAACTTTTCTGCGGTGTGTTCTGGGGGCGGGAGAAGGTGGAAGCAGATGCTCCCACATCTTGTTGCAATGTAGATGACAGTAGATGCCTAGTTTGGCTCCAAGAGGTGGCCGGGAGGTGGCACTGTGGCTGTTTCATTGCTGGCAGATGTGGCGTGCATCTAAAAGCATTTGCAAACAGGGCTCCTGCCCTCAGGCCTGGAACTTTCCTTCTCCGCTGAACTGTTGCTGTCTCCCTTGGCTGGTGGCAGCAGAGGTGGCTGACTCCCAGAGTGGACCAGCAGCACGCGCCAACGCGGTGAGGGAGCGGGCCTGGTGCTCTGCACCTTCCCTGGCACCTCTTTGTCCCGATGGAGACGGGGCTGAGGGAGAAGGGCTGATGTAAGGGAGGGTTGTCCGTGCCGAGTGAGCTTCTCCTGGCTAACTGCCCTGTTTCTCTGCTTCTGCACAGATCTACCCCAACGAGAGACACAGTATTCGGTGCCCTGAGTCAGGAGAGCACTATGAAATCACGCTGCTGCACTTTCTACAAGAATACCTCTGAGAGCACAAGCCTCTGCGAACTGGACACTGACAGCTCACCTTCCCCCCTCCCGTGCCCTGCCACTACCGCCTCCCTCGACAGCCATCTAACCCAGAGCACAAATGGCTGAGTGCCCGAGTCCGGGCTGGGTGTCCGCCCCCCGAGCGAGGGGGAGGGTGGAGGGCACCTTCCCTTTGGACAGTGCCACCTTCTTTCACTTTCCAAGCTGGAGGTCTGCCCCTGCTCAGCTGCTCGTCCTGTTCTTCTCCTCCGGCCTGGCTGTTAATGCTTTTTTTTCTTTTTTTTTTTTTTTTTTTTT
>RSEF01000028.1:5357388-5371026 GCA_003993805.1 Himantopus leucocephalus
GGGGGTCCCCGAGGAGGGAGAGGGTCCCTAAGGAGAAGGAAACATCCAAGGAGAAGGGGGTCTCCAAGAGGGGGATCTCCAAAGGGAGGAGAGTCCCAAGGAGGGAGGGGGTCCACAAGGAAAAGGAAGCATCTAAGGCGAAGGTGGTCCCCAAGGGGGGGTCTCCAAAGGCAGAGGGGTCCCCAAGGAGGGAGGGGGTCCACAAGGAGGAAGGGAGCCCCCAAAGACAAGGGGTTCCCTAAGGAGAAGGGGGTCCCCAAGGGGGGGGTCTCCAAAGGCAGGAGGATCCTAGGGAGGAGGGATGGGGTCTCCAAGGAGGGTGGGGGTCCCAAAGAAGAAAGGGGTCACCAAGGAGAAGGGTGTCCAAAGACAGGGGAGTCGCCAAGGAGAAAAGGAGCCCCCAAAGAGAAGGGATTTTCCAAGGAGAAGAGGGTCCCCAAGAGGGGGTCCCTAAAGACAGGAGGGTCCCAGGGAGGAGGTGGGTCCCAAAGGAGAAGGGGCTTCCCAAGTGGGGGGTCTCCAGTAGAAGGAGGTCCCCAAGGTAAATGGCTCCCCAAGGTGGCGAGGAGGTCCCCACGGAGGGAGGTTTGCCATGGAGAATGGCCCCCAAGGGGAAGGAGCGGTCACCAGGGGGAAGGGGGTCTCGAAGAAAGAGGGTCCCCATGGGAAGGAGGCTCAGCAAGGCGAAGGGGCCCTATGGAGAGGGGGCCGGGGGTCCCTGGGCCCCCAGAGCACAGGGGCCCACCCCAGCACCACGGGGTCTTGGTGACACCCCACAGGGAATGAGGGCTGCACAGTCCCTGGCTCTGTGCTCCGACGAGGTCCAGATATAGACATGGTGCGTGCTCCTCCTTGGTCACCCCCAGGGCGAGACCGCTGCGGGCTGCACCCTGCCGCAGCCCCGGTAATTCTCTCAGGTGTCCCCACATCTCCTATCATCGCCAAGAAGTGGCTGATGGTGAGCAAAGAGAAGGTCGTGCTTGAGCGAGGATGCTCATCATCATCTTCTCTTCTTCCAGGGGGATTACACCTGCATCTTCACATACTCAGCTCAGGGAGGAACGAACGAGGTGAGTTGGGCAAACCTTCAAGTGTTTCCCTTACACTCAGTCCCTGCACAGAGTGAGAAGCTGTTCAGGACGATTTCGTTTGTGATGACCTGATTCCCAGGACCGGGAGCTGCGAGGAGGGGTGGTTGCACCATTTCCAACACCGCATGTTCGCAAAAATAAGTTGTTGGATTTGCTCCCTGAACGGGAGCGTCCTTCGTGTGTTGCAGTGATACTGTGGTTCGCGAGACTGTGACATTTGTAAGGCTTAACAAATCTCTGGGCTGGATGTCTCTGGAGAACAGGGAGTGACGTTTTCATACCCTGGTTGGTAGGAAGGGCCTTGAAGCAGTAACTCCTGTGTTCTTCAGGAGGCTTGAAGGTTTTTGCAGCTCATGTTGCTGCTGCAGTAAGTCCTGTGCAGATACACAGTTTGTACTTTCTTATCTGCGAGTCCAGTTAGAGTCAGGTCCTTCTAGTGCAAAGAGAAACGAGACTTTAACTCTTTTCTGTAACTGTACTAATGAAATCGTGGAGAGGAGAAGGCAACCAGGCCTTGAGCTTTGTGCAACACAAAGTAAAAAGGGCCGTCAGCAAGTGTTTTCTAGTTACGTTGTGTTATTTTAGAGTGGTTGGAACTTGTCAGACCTGCAGCTGGGAGGGGAGGTGACTGGACTGGGGTGAGCAGGGAGTGCGAGACCCACGTTAACTGTTTGGACCTTTCTCCTCTGCAGCAATGGCAGATGAACATCGGAGTCAGCGAAGACAATCTGCTCTTCTCCTGCTCTGTCTGGAGGTGTGTTCTTTAACCACGAACTCTCTGAGGCAAAACCAACAACAAGGCAGGTGGGATCTGGGCCAGGGACCCCACCTCCCGGCTGGGTTTCCCTCCATGTGGGGCAGCACCGGGGGGGCTTTCCCCTCCCGAGAGATGCTGTGACTCTGGGTGGGCTCCTTAGCCAGGTGGTGGTTGATAAATGCCGTGTTCCCCCCTCTCCCCCCTCCTCGCTAGATGGAGCTATAAGAGAGCCAGAGGTGGCTGTGGCGGGAGGGAGCCGTGAATCCTGAGCTCCTCTGCACCTCACCTCCACCCTCTCTGCCGATGTCAAAGACTCTGCTTTCTTGTTTCAGGCCCCAAGGGAAGTCTTATCTCTTCTTTACCCAGTTTAAAGCAGAAGTGAAAGGAGCCAAGATAGAGTATGCCATGGCTTACGTAAGTCCCAGCTGATCCCCTGGAAGCAGGTGTGTGGGAGGCTGCTATAACACATGAATTGGACGTGGAAAACATTTATTAGACATCTGGGCAATAAAATGTACTCCGTCACGTCCCTCATTAGAGAGTGGCGGCACTCAGGAGAGCGGCTGCAGGTAGGCTCTCCTGCACCAATTTATTTCTGCTCCCTCAACGCCATCGGGTTGCTGCTGGCTTTGCCAGTGCCGGGTGATTCCGCAAGACACCATCCTGCCAGGGTGCACTGCACAAGGGGAGTCTTGGTTTGCCTCAACAAATTGCATGTGACCAAGTAAATAAAACCTCTGCTGCTGCTTTTGTTCATTCTTCCATTTCCCAGTCTGCAGTGGTGAGGCTTTCAGTCACCCAAGTGGCGCACGTTTGTGGTTTAATAGGAAACGGAAAAATAATCGGAGATTTTCCTTCAGGTTTCCTGCGTGGATTTAATTATTTCACTCCACATTATTAAAATACACGTTGATGCTTCAAAATGCACTGTCGTTTGCTTGTTTGCTTTACGTACAGTAGCTTCTTGGATTGCCTCAACTGCTTAAACCTTCTTCCTTCCCATTTCAGTCTCAAGCTGCAGTGGGTGGCCAAAGTGACGTCCCCTTAAAACAGGAAGAATTTGAAATCACCGAAACAACAGGTCTGTGACCGAGAGAACTATGTGCGAAGGGGGCTGGAGCGGGAGACAAGCCTGGCTGTCAACCAGGAGACGAGTGTTTAAGCTTAACGCAGATAGATGACAATGTATAGGAGGACGGTGCTTGTTACGGACTCGGGGGTATAGTGCTCTTGATCCATAGCTGGCAGCAGGATTTTGCAGGTCCCGTTCCAGTGTGAATGTTAAATTATCACGGGGGAAGAACGGGTTTATCACAACATGCTTGTCACATGCATAAGAAGGAAGTGCAATGCCCGACTTGCTGGCTTTATCGTCCTGGAAGAGAACCAGCAGGGCTGTTTTGTTCGTGCCTTACCATCTGTTTATCCTGTGCTTGTTTTCTTTCTTTCTAGTGTCTCACAGGGAAGGCAAGTTCCGGTTTGAACTGTCCAAACTCATGATTGTAGCAAAAACGCCCCGTGACGAGCTGTGACCCCGAGGCCGGCGTTGGGCAGGGTGATTTGGCCGGAAGAGCATGGCAGATAAAGAGGATTACTTGTTAACTGCGGGTTTTTTTTGGTTGGCCAAACCTTTTATGTTTTCCATATTGAAATGTGCTAGGGTCCAACGCAAGTGGGGCTTGGAGGTGTTAAGACAGATGCGTTCTGTCTTGTGTCAGAGTAACAATGTGCTTTGCAGCTGGAAACCTCCTCTGAGACTCCTGATCTGCAGCCAGCCATTCTGTCGCCCGCTTTCTGCTTGGTTGATCTGCTGAATATGGTAAAGCTCCCCTCGAACGGGGGCTCCTTATCTCCCTTGCTAGGAAGAGCAATGCAGAAAGATAAGCAGCTGGATTTAAACACGGTTTGCTAAAGGGAAGCTGTTAACTCTGTAGTCTCTGGAGGGGAGACGGGATTTCTCTCTCTGCGAGCATGACAGGAGGAAATAATTAAATTGGATGGGAGGGGGAAGGAAGGGATAGAGTTGGCCAAAGCTATCTGACTCCTTGTTGAGTGTGGCTACCGAAGACCGTGGCTGGCTGCGCGATGGATGGAGGATGTTCTGGACCTGCCCTAGTGCAGAGCGCGGGTTGGGGTGACTTGGTGTGGGGAAGGCAGAGCTGCTTATTCTGACACAACCCAGGAATCAATCCAAGCAACACTTTCATGTCTCAGTACAACTGCAGGACTATTTTCTACGTACAGAAGTGATTTTTTTCTTATCTAGAGTAATAACAGGGAATGTGGAATTCCTTTCCTGTGTAAATACAACACAAATAAAGAAATAAAGCATCACGCTCTCACCGGAGTTTGCTCAGCTCTGTGCCTCCTGCCCTCTCCAAACGGATACCCAGCGAGTGGCGCGACCGTTGGCGTTTGCTTGGCCGGGAGGAGCCGAGATGCCACGCGGGAGGTTGGAGGCTGCAGAGGGTTTACAGGGGTTCTGCCCACCTGAGAGGAGTCCCAGCAGGTGAGAGTAGGGCTCCGGCTGTGAATTTGTGTAACCCAGCACTGTCACGACGGGTGCTTTGCCCAGAGGTGATGCCCGGTGATGGCAGTGGTCGTTGGTAGGGGATGGCTGTGATTGTTGGTAGCTTCTTTGCCCGTTTTGGGGGGAGTTCCCTGGTTTTTGGCACTCTGGGGATGCTTTGCACTGGGGATTTTACGAGCTCTGTTTTCCAGGCTCTTCCCAGATGCTCCTTGTGTTGTTGTGCGGCTCCTGTGGGATCTCTGGATACCTGCAGGGCCCAGGAGTGCTGTTGGGTGGGGAGGTGCATCCCCTGCGTGCTCCAACCTGAGCTCCGAGCTGCATTTAGGGTGCTGGTGTTGCTGGTCTCTGGCTTTTCTCCCTGTTTAACCAGTTGTTTGGAGGGAACCAGACCAAAGGGAGTTGAAGGGACTCATTTCCCAGACTTGCACAGCCAGGGTTGGGATGGGAAACCCCCGCCATAAAATGGCCCTTCTAGCAGAGAGTGCGCTCTGCGGGGCTTCCTGGGACAAAAAGGCAGGAGTTTGGGAACGAGGTGGGTGTTTGCTGTGGGCTGCGGGGGAAGAGTTTCAGATTAGACACCTGCATGTGAAGGAAAGCTGGTGCCGGGCGTTCGGTGGGTTGAGTGTGGTCCTAGGAGGTACGAAACCCCGGGGACAAAGGGAACAGCCGTGAGTCGGGGCTCATGTGAGCAGAGATGTTTCATGGAATTAAGGAGCATCTTGCAGCTGACGCCGACACGCACCTCGAGAACAGAACAGCGAAGCCTTTCTGGCTGTCAGCGCAGCAGCCGCAGCCGCCACATCCATCAGCCCCGTTCCGCTTTGCCTGCTCGCCGCATCTGCCTCCACCGAGCTGTTTCCAGCCCCGGCTCCTCTTTAGCACATCCCTGACAGCTGCCGCGAGCCCAGGGGGGGCAACGGGAACGTCTGTTCTCAAATGCCGCGTGCCAAAGGCCGATTTCACCCTGCCCTCCCCGAGGGACCAAGTACCTTGGCAGATCTTGGCCGCGTTCTCCTCCGTGCACACCTGTAAATGTGCTTTACCCCCACCCCGAGCTGCGTCGCGCAATTAAATTAGCTGCGATAGCTGGAGCCAGGCCTACGAAATGACAGAGATAGGGGCTTGCTTGCTTTCTTTTCTTTCTTTCTTTTTTTTTTTTTTTAAATCTTTAAGGCTGAAAGTTATCAGTGCCTCGAGCCAGCGGTGGAAAGGGAGCAGCGAACGGGAGCCGTGGAGCCGCTCTCTGCCCACGGGCGTTGGCAGCCTCCTGCGCCTGGAGACATCCCATGGAACAGGAGGCACAAGAAGGTCGCGGAGATAAGGCCGGCTGAGATTGTACGGCGTCTTGTACGCTAAAAGGGCAATTCTCGGTGTTCACAGCCGAGATCGGCGCGTTGGAAGCCGGCCATGGCTGGTGCATCCCCGCTCTGAGAGCGCGATGCTTTTACACCGCGCCGGTTATCCAATTCTGCAAAGTTGCTCGTTGCATTCTGCCGTCAGGGTTGTCCTTTGTTAGCTCCCTCCCGCTGTGCAGCGAGGGGGATGCAGAGGAGCACGTGTGGGTGTCTGCGTGGGAGCGGGATTTGCTTTCCCCCCGCCCCGACCCCAGACCTTTGCTCTCCGTTTGTGCTGGGTTTTGCGCCGCGTTTTCCTCCCACCGGTTCAGCCCTGACCATGTAACGCCGGGAGCTGCCGTGCCACGGAGGAGCAGGGACAGCCTGGCCGGCAGCGGTGCTCGGGGGATGGAGAGCGAACCCCCCACCCCCACCCAGGGCTGCAGAGAGCAATTGCCATTTAAAAGGCAAAACCAACTGCCCCCCCGCGCTCATTTTATCGCTGCCAACCGCCTTTGTAACGACCGCGCGGAGCACCCAGGCCAAACAGCTGAGTTTATTTAAATAACTCATCAGGGCTACAGAGTTTGCTAAAAAATAACAACCATAACTCGAGGACACGTAAAACGTACAAAATCCCAGGGAGAGATTTGGGCAACCACCGGGGAAGGCGTCGGAGCCATCACAGTGGGACCATCGCAGGAGGCTGGTGGTGATGGTGGTGAGGAGTTGAGTCTTGGATGAACGGTGTCCCTCCAGCTCCCTCCATGCCCTGAGGGACAGCCGCTTGCCCAGGCGAGGTGGGATCCTTCTGGTCTCAAGGACTTGTCTTTGAGGAGGCCAAAGCCCATTCTAGCCTGCAAGGTGCAGAAGCACCTTCCTGCCCTGGGAAGCACAAGCCTGGACCATGACTTGTTCCCACCATGTCGTGGAGCTGCTGACAGACAACCATGGGGCTCCACAACCATAATAGGGTCTCACAACCGTTCATCCAAGCAACTGCCCACCCCCTCAGAGACACCTTCAAGGTGTTACGCACCACAAGTCTTTGGTTTGGTTTTTTCCCCAGGAGGGTTACGATGGAGTTCAAGGTGAGGAGTCCAGTCCCTTGGACTCTGAGCTAAGAGCACTTAGTGGGCAAAGGAAATCAAAACTGTACAGCAGGAGCCCAGAAGGCCAGGATCACCTGGAAAGGACTCAGTCCGGCACAGGGAGGAGTTTGCAGACCCTGGGCAAGGGTTAGACAAAGTCAGGAGGTTCAGTCTTTTGTAGAAATGAGGAGAAAATGAGTTAGGACTACAGAGGAGAAGAGGACGTCAAGCCTGGTGATGGTCAAAACAGGCGTACGTCCTGTCTTCGTTCTCACAGGAAGCAGAGTCCGCTGCCAATGGCCCATCTTGGCCAACTTCATATGTTGTCCTCCTCCAGCATCTTGTTAACCCCTTCGCAGATCCTCTTCAGGTGGGTGCGGTAGGGCTCGGATGGCCCGTAGAGAGCTGAGAGGAATTCGTAGTCCGCAAAGTGATTGAAGACGTGGTTGATGCGGGAGTGGGATTTGGCCGTCAGGTGGCCGTTGACAGCCTGGTGCAGCAGGTCCCGGCACTCTGTCAGCACACCCGACATGACCCTGCGGTCGAAGGTGAAGTCTATCTGGTGGAAGCTGACGGCCGTCATGGCCAAGGTATGCACCTTCTTGCGGAAGCGCTCCATCACCAGCAGCTCCTCAGGGTTGAACTGCCCGTTGCGGTAGAGCACGCCCAACTTCATGACGATCTTGATGAGGTTTTTGATGATCTTCTGGGCCTCTTTGCGGTTGTGGGTGTACTCCTTGGTGGCCCGGTAGAGCTCATCCAAGATCTCGCTGCTGGTGTCGTCAATGAAGACGTTGGCTATGGTCTTGGTAGCCATCTTGCTCAAGAGCTTCTTCTGGGCCTGCAGGGCCAGGTTCTTGGTGCTGAAGGTGTCCATCTCTGCAGGGGGAAGAGGCACACACAAGTTCAGCCCATGCCCTGGATCAGTCCCTGTCCCCTCACCTACCCACGCAGCCTTCTGGGAGGAGAAAGAGCATCTCCAGCCAACGGCAAGACTGAGATGAGCTCCTGGGTGCCAGAGCAGGCAAGAGCTGAGCTCACACCCTGGACTTTTGTTCGTGGGATGAGTTACAGGGTGTTCCCACCTTCCTTCCCCCGAACTCAGGAGAAGCTACAGCGCGACAGGCAGCGTCGGAGGTGAGCAAGGTCTCCCTACCTGAGCATCGCCCGCGACCTTCCATCCCCGTCTCCCTCCGGCGACTGGCACCGCCCTCCTCCCCGTGCAGGAAGAACTCTTGCCCCATCATTTTAACATTTTTCTTCCTTAAAACCTGACTCATTTCCTGTAGGGTGAGCTGGGGACAACCCAGGTGATGGCTGAGTCACCCCCCCCACAGCTGGCACAGCCACGTGCTGCCGTACAGCCCGGCGCACGCCAAGGCTGGAGCGGCACGGCTGGTTTGCAGCACCCACCGACGTCTGGTGAAGCCCTTTTCCTCGGTGCTGCCAGCCATGGTATGCCCATGCCGTCAGAGCTCAGACTCATTCTGCTGCCATCTCGGCTTCCTCCGGAGCCGGCACGAGCATCGCACAGAGGTGAATAATTCGGCAAGCCAGAAAACTCACCCCTTGCTCACCTACAGCGCATCTCCCCGCACCCCGGCGGGACCGAACCATTCATCTCGGGCAGGTTACGGCTTTAAAAACTGCTGCGAATGAATAAAACGCCACCGACCCTGGAGATGCATCTTGCCCGGGGAAATCGCAGAGCTACAAATCACGGGGAGGCGAGAACAGCATGACAACAACCGGCTCCCGCGCCAGGATGGATGGGCAGGGATGGGGGCTGCTTATGCAAGAGCCCCCACGCGGCACGGTCAGCCTGGCAAAGCGAGAGCGGGGAAGGGATGGGACCGCGCTATAAATACATCACCAGGGAGGGGAGAAGAGCTATTTAAGCTAAAAGATGCTGCTGGCGCGAGAACGGGTGGGGATAAATCGGCCATGGGTATGGAGAGGAGAGGAGGGGGTCTCGCCTGCAGCCCCACCGGTTATTCTAGCACAGAACCGAGTCCGTCCCCATCACGGGCAGCCCTGCGGACCCCTGCAGACCCCACCCAGCCCTGGACCCCTACGGGGATGCTCGATCCCGCTCCTACTGCTACGGAGCGCAGGCCGGGCTCTCGGGGGCAAACCCCAGCTTCCCGCGGGCTCCGACACCCGGCTGCAGCCAACACTCCGTCTCGCTGTAGCCCGTCGTGCACGGGTGACGGTGGAAGCCCAGCCCCGGCTGCCCGGGCATCGTCCGGCCACCGGCTCCCCGAGGGCAGCCCAGGCTATGCGAGGGCGTGAATTAAGCAAGCGGTAACGGAGCCGTGCGAGCTGCCGCATGTGGCGTTATTTACAGCCCTTAGGAAAAACGCCGAGGTTTGTGAGTATTTCCTTCGGTGTGAAAACATTGATTTTTGCCAGCGTGAGCTTCGAGCTGAGGCTCTCCCGCTTAATAAGACAGAAATGACAAAGCAGAGGCCGCTCTCGCGGAGCTGCAGGCGGCTCGGGCTCATTTAATGCCGATGGCCCCGTGGGCGAGATGCTGCCGGAGCCGATCCCGGAGGGACGGGCAGGATGGGCAGAGGCAGCGCAGCTCCATCTTCTCCCCCTTGGCTGTAACGGGGACTCGCTCAGCCCGCGGCGGGCAGCCTCTCCCGGAAGGAATGGGGTTTTGCTTTTTCCTGGAATTCCCCTCCCTTGTGTCCCGCAGCGGTGGCGGGCTGTCCTGGGCTCCCCGCCGGGAGCGGTGCCCAGATAAATAGGAATTCCCACGCCTGAGCTCTCCGTGGGGCGACCGCAGCCATAAAGTGAGTGCAAACTCCACCTACGGAGCCCATAAAAAAAATAAAAATAAGGAACCGCCGGCTCTTGCGAGCTGCCCCGCACGCCCACGGCTCCCAATTAGCGACTCTAATAACAGATCAACCCTCCGCTCCCGGTGCTGAATAACACCGGGATAACGCCTGGCTGCTCCCGCAGCCCTCTCCTGCCGGGGACCAGGGAGATGAGCATCGCTCGTGGGGGGAAACTGAGGCACGAAGCGGTGGCGGGGGGAAGTCTTTCCTGGACCCCCCCAAAAAAATGCGCCCTGCTCCTTCTCCAGCGCCCACGGGCTGTTTTGCAGCTCGCTCGCTGCAAACCCCGAGGAAACCCAAGCTCACCTCCCGGCACGTTCGCTCCCGCTCAGCACCAGGCCGGTTAACCCGGCACCCTTCGCGCCACGCTCTGTCCCACCAGGACCTGCTGACTCAGCACCAACCGGGAAATTTCACTGGAACGAGCCGTTTTCCTGCCGGGAAGGGCCCCGCGACCCCATTGTTCACGGAGGGGCTGCTATCGGCGCGCGGAAGAGGCAAGCCTTGCCCCGACGAGCAAACTCAAGACCGAAATAAACCACCCCGTTTCCTTCCTGTCGCTCAAGTTTCCAACCCCGCTCAGGGCTTGTTTTTTTTTTTTCTCCCCCCTCTTCTTCTTTTTAATGAAAACGCCCTCAAAAAAACAGCTTCTTCTACCGAAAAAGAGCAGCCGGGCGTTGCTTTCACCGAGTCCCTCCCTGCTCCGGAAAAGCGCGGCGGGGCTGTGGTCCCAACGGTGGCTTTGGAGACAGTCGCACCCCTTTTTTTGCGGGGGGGAGTTTCCACCCGCTTTGCAGGTTTTTGGGGAGTCTTGTGGCCCCAAGCGGTGGTGTGAGGGCTCGGCCTGAGGTTGGCACATCCGGATGTCCTGCGCGAGGTGGGGATGCGGTGACACAGCCCAAGTCCCTGCCGTGGGCGCCCCTGGGGACGGACGCGTGCCAGCGCCGCGGCACAGCAGCGTGTCGGCCGCGCTGCCGCAGGGCAGGGGAGCCGAGGGCCAAATCCGGCGCGGGCAGAGGACAGTCACCTCCGCCGGCAGGTTCGGCATCCCTCCCAACCAGGCCGGCA
Organism: Himantopus leucocephalus; assembly: GCA_003993805.1. NCBI lineage: Eukaryota > Metazoa > Chordata > Aves > Charadriiformes > Recurvirostridae > Himantopus > Himantopus leucocephalus. The sequence continues at coordinate 5,368,106 of RSEF01000028.1, forward strand.
CCCAGGAGCATCTCATCCAACCTCATCCCGCGGGGACCCCCAGTAAAACATCTCCTACACCACTGCGGGCGCAAGCGAGAGCACGAGTTCAGCGCTCTCGTTAAAAAGCATCAATTAAAGCTTCCCGTCTGCAGGACGGGGAACAGGAGACCCTGTCATCCTACCAGCACCTGGGGTCGGTGGCGCTGGCGGTCGCCAGAGCCGCCGCACGAGTGCCGGTTGGCAGCTCATCCGCGGCAGAGGGGCCAAATCCGGCAGCGACGCCGTCCCAGGGTTATTTCCACCTGCCCCAGAGGTCCTTCACCCCCGACCGTCCCCAGCACCGGGTACCCACCAGCGGCTCCATGTGTTCGTCTCCCCCCCCCAGCCCGATCCCCCCCGCCAGCTCCGTCGGCAGCGGGCTGAATATTTCATGCAGGAAAGCAAAAGCACTTAAATAATTTACGGGGCTGCGCGGAGCACGCGTGCGGCGCGAGGGGAGGGCTGCGCGAAGCTCCAGCTGAGAGCAGAGGCACCTCCGCCTCCTCTTCCTCCTCCTCCTCCTCCTCGCTGGGGCCATATTATCCTGTAGCCGTCTTGCTACAAGTTTCCTGCGATGCAGAAGCATCGTCTCCCCAGCTGGGGAGATCTCCCCGGGTTTCCCTCCATCCCAGGTGCCGTTTCCTCCCACCGCTCCGGAAAACGCCCGCAGTATCTCCGGTGCCCCCGAATCCTCGGCCAAACGCCGGGGGGTGGATGGGATCCCGCTGCTCTGCTCTCCGTCCCCCGGTATCACTTTCCGCCAGCTCCCCGTGCCTCCAATCCCTATTAATTAATTAAACCCTGCCGCCGTGCTGGATTACAGGAGACGGGGCAGAGCGCCGGCACGGCACGGGGATGTAACCGGAGAGTCCAACCGCCGTCACCAGCCTGTCCCCCACCATCCGGGACCCCTCCAGTTTCCAGTTTACCAGCGCTGGGGTGGCAGAGGAGGAGGAAGAAGAGGAGGAGGAAGGAGCCACGCTGCTTTTTGCAATAGCCGTCCCTTGCACGTTGCCATGGGTGCAAACAGCACCGGAGAGCCGCCAGGTCCGGCGCGTGTGTGCCGAGCAGGGTGAGGCCGGAGAGGAAGCCACTGAGTAAACACCTCGCCCGAGGAAAAACTCATTTCTTGGCAAGGGCGGCCAAAACCGCGGCCGTCGCGGCTCCGGGAAGGACCGGGGACGCTGTAGGGAATACTGGCATCGCCTTGGCTGGGCACCGCACGGTGCATCACACTCCTGGCGCTCACGCCAGCGCGCTCGGCCATGTCCCCATCATTGTCCCCACCATCTCCAGCACCGGGATCTAAACTCCTCTATCCCATAATCTCCTTCCCGCAGGTGCCCGCGCCGGGGCTGCATTCGCAGCCCCGGCGCGGGCACCTACGGGAAGGAGCAGAAGCTTTTTGGTTTCTCCTTTGTACCAAATCCGGTGTGTGCCGATGCCTGGGAACGTCGATCTGCCCCGGCAACTCCAACGTGTCCGTGCAAGGAGCCGGGCGGCCGATCCGAGGAGGACGGGGGGGGGGCTCCGGCGATTGCCAACCCCGGGCGTGGGTGGTGAATCCCGCCGGCGCTTCCCGTTCGCCGGCACCGCGTGGGAATGGGATGCCAGCACATGGAAAAGGGTGCCGACCCCGGGAGCAATCCCGGGATGTAGATTTGGGATGGGGGTGCTGGTCCGGCGCTGTATCAAGGAATTCCCATGGGATCCTGGGGAATCCCTGGAGAGGGGTGGCAGCTGCAGCATGGAGAGGAGGAAGAGGAAGGGGAGGAGGAAGAGGGGGGGTTATTTTGGAGCATCTGTCTCGCCTTCCATTTCCTCCTTTTCTTTATCGAGCTGCCACCGAGCCGCTCTCTCCGGCACCAACTTCCTTTCTCCTTCGCTCGGAGCAGACGGAGGCTCAGGAGACTCATGGGGAAGTGGAAAACGGAGCGCAGAGGGGGGCGGAGGGGGGGGGCGAAACAGAGGCCAAACCACCGTCCGTCTGTCCGTCCGTCCGTCCGTCCCGCGGCGGGGGCCTTGGTGCATCACATGCTTCCTGCCCCGGGATCAGCGAGGACAAAGCTGCTGCGGGGAGGGGAGAAAAGCTCCACGGGACAATTCGGATCCGGTGTTGGGTTTTGGGGGTCGGCAAAGAATATTTATGGCCCAAATTCTTCCCGGCTCCGGAGCCGATAAAGCTGTGGTTGGTTGGTTGGTGGGAGTCGGGAAGTTTTACACCCGACTCCGTTGCTCCGGGCGGGATCCGGCCTCGCCAAAGGGTTTCGTCTCTCCGGGAATGGAGGAATTTCATCCTTTCGAGCCCGGGGGACGGGTGCGGAGGGAGGCCGGGGCGACGCGTGAAGCCAAGTGCTGCCATGGGGCGTCCGCCCCCGTCCTCGCACGTGGGCTCCCGAGATGTCCCCATCACGGGGGGTGGGGTGGGGTGGATCCAGCGCCTTCTCCAAGCTCCCGTTAGCCGTCACCCGCCGGATGCGGTGGCATTTCCAGCCCCCCTCGGATTGCCCACTGGTTTTGGGGGGCGATCGCCCTCTCCCCGTGTTTTACCCGAGTGGGGAAACTGAGGCACGGCCCACCCAGCAGCTCCCGCCCCTCGGGGCTGCCCAAACCCTCGGTGTGTGTGTCCCCCCGGGACTCCCGTGGGCCGGGCGGGGCCATCGGTGCCCGGTGACACCGAGGGCGGGGAGGGGGNGGGGGGGGGGGGGGGGGGTGGGTGACCGGGGCGATGCCCCGGGGGCTGCGCTCGCCTCCGGAGACGGGAGGCTTCGCCCCGCTGCTGCTCCCGGAGTGAGACGCACGAAGCGGGCCGGCACCGAACGCCCCCGCCCCCACGGACCGGGGGAACCGGGCGGAACCGGGGGGAACCGGGCGGAACCGGGAGCGGGGTGGGGGGGGGG
>RSEF01000285.1:0-10937 GCA_003993805.1 Himantopus leucocephalus
TTGGTGTGGTTCAAAATTCAGATGTATAATATGATTACTTGGAGAACGGTTCTACAGGCATGCCTCGGGCATCACGTGGTGGATTCTATTACTAATTGCACTTTCGATTTTACCTGAGGAAAGTTTACTTCACCCTTTAATGCTTATGCCAAAGTGACACCATCAGAACCAGGGGATGGAAACCTTTTGGGCTGTTTCAAAAAGGAATGTTACTTTCATAAAATCATGATTTTATTGTTGGTTTTCCTGAATGTGTTGCAGGGGTGGTTTTTTATGAAACATCGGTGCAGGAGTAGCTATTGTATAACATTTGCTGCTGCCACTCAAACTCCAGAAGCCAGTCTTCAACCCGTATTGGTGGAAGCCCCTCCTCTGCCCGTACTGGCAAAAGTTACTCCAGCCTTGACATGGAGCACCGCCACTACTCCAGCTGCTCCAACAGTGAGTACCAAGGCATATGGATTGTTCCCCCAGTTCAGCCTCTAGAGATCCAGGGTGCAGTGTTTCAGATGGAACACAAATGATGAACTATTTTGACTAGAGCGATTCTAAAATTATAAATACATTTTAGATCAGACGTTCAAAAATTAAATCCTAACATTTATTGATCTATATTTTTCATTAATCTTTGCTTACAGAATGAGAGGGGTGTGTGTGTGTGTGTGTGTGTTTTCATGTCTCACATGAGAGAGTAGCTTTTGAAAACAGAAAAAAATGTGCAAATCCACTGCTTCTCAGGCAATCTACTAACATAGATGATATTGGTGGTACTTGGATTATTAATATAAAGTGACTAAAGCACTTTGTTTAACTCTATTATATTTATATCATATCTGAATTTATATGTCACTGTCTTGTTAAATTGTGGTAGATGATCCAAATCCATCGAATCAACAAAATAAATCACCAAATTTTCTTTAGAACGTATGTTGTAGATCAGCATACAGGTATTAATTGGGTCAAAATGAAGGAAAATCACTTAGACTAGCANGAATCAACAAAATAAATCACCAAACTTTCTTTAGAACGTATGTTGTAGATCAGACGTAGTGGTATTAATTGGGTCAAAATGAAGGAAAATCACTTAGACTAGCAATATTAATCACCGTCAATTTGTTTAGCACAGAATCCCATTTCTTTAACTAAACTTCTCTGTTGATCTTACAACTTGTGCCATTTTCAAACTTTAAATAGGTCTAAATTGTTCCATCAATATTATTAGGGCAGAGAATACTAAATAAACAGAATCTAAAGAAGAGGCCATGATAGTAGCTGGTAGTGCAGATGTATTGAAAACAGATTACTGACTCTGCTAGATGTCACCATGTGTCATTCAATGGATGTGCTATACAGTCACAAGACTCTGAATATAGTAGTCGACATAACTGAAGAGTTAACCTTCTTAAAATAAATAGCAATATTCCTAAGAGCTTGAGGAGATCTGAATTTTACCCTAGCTCTCATACACCATCTTTCTCTTTAAACAAGAAAAACATACAGTCAAAATGGAGGTCAAATTTGTTCATATTTGTAAATATAAGAATTGTGAATATTGCAACTTTTGTATTTAAACAAAGGTCATTCCTTGCCCGCTATATTTTTCTAGTTCCACTGTCACTCTCAGATATTTTTTCCCAATTCTATACTTAATAATTCCAAACTTTATACGTACTTTAAAAATGACTTAATAGCCCAGGACAGGGATCAGGTTAGAATAAATGTCTTCAGTTGTGACATAGCTGCCACCATTGATTAGACTGACCAAACATGTCAACTACTTTCCAGCTGATTTGAGGTGAATGAATAGCTAATCCAAAATGTATTCAATCCCACATCAGGTAGAAGCAAATATATTGTATAGTATAAGAAAGTAATATTCATCAAATTTAAACAAAAAAAACCATGAAGAAAAATAACCTGAATAAGAAATATTTCTTGTTTAATGGATAAGAATTTTGGTGAAAGGCAATGATATATATTTTCTGCATATCAGTTCTCACTAACAGGATGCAGAAAAACTCACAGCCTTTGGCTAAGCAAATTAAAAATCCATCTCTTTGCAAACCTTTAATGAAAATAGGGTGCTTCAAAAGATTACATAACAATATTTTGTTTTACATAAAAAAATCTTCCTCATGGGCTTTGCAGAAATCCACTGTATTATTTATCATATCATAGAGGTAAGGAGTACGGCATCTTTAAAAATCTTGATAGCTCCTAAAGAATGCAACAGAGTTTTATCAGAGTTCCATAACACTTCACTTAATTATCTAAATAATATTAATAATAATAATAGATAACAATAAAGCTGAGAGAATTAGAAGGTGTGAATAAATTATGGATTAGATCTAGGAACTGGCAAAAAGTTACATAAATAAATTTACTAATTATAGCATTAAAAAAATATAATAACCTAATTTAATAGTCCTTTCTCGTTTATACCAGCTATCCCTCTGAGGCAAATGATAAAAAATATTCCTGAGTTAATGCAAATATGATAGGCAAAAATAAATTGAGGCTGTTTGGAAATTGTATTTCCCTTTCTATAGAATAACATGAAATCTTAACTGTCTTTGCCTAAACCTTTCATTAGTTTCTTAGATGTAAATTTTGATATTTTTCAAAATGAAATTGTGATTTATTTTAATTTTTAATCCCTTTGAAATATTTACATAAAATAAATTTCAGTTTGGATAAAAAGGTCTGTAATTCTTTTTCTAACAAGTATCAAAGTGTTTTGAAGTATTTAACAAAGTTTTAACAACACTACAATGCAGAAATCTAGTTTACCTAAGAAAAACCTTTCAAAAGTTTTCATTGACTTCTCTAAATATTTTTTCAAACTAAAAAATACTCCATTGAAGTTATACTCAAAACTGACTTCAAAGAAATATTGCAGGATTTTTATAGAAATAAAAGCTAGCCTGGGATGCACATGGTATAACAGAATTTGTGTCAAGATGTGCTCAGAAACATTTCTGTCTTAAATACTTAATAAGGATTAAGTATCAAGAATGAGAAAAATAAGTTAATCTTCAGAAATCATATTAATTTTTATTTAAAACTGTTTAACTTATCTCATATTAACCTTTCTATGGTACCTTTATCTGATTATTAACTGTGATTAAATTTGTTTGGCTTTTACCTTTCAAAACCATATATTTACATATGTGTTTATATCTGCCTCTATGTCTGTGTATAGAACTGTTATTTTTTGTTTACTTTTGTCAGTCCTAAAATATTTCATTTGTTTTGCTTGTTTTACAATTAAAAAATACAGTAACTTTATATCAAACATGAACTTTTCCCCATCCAGATTCTCAGTAAAGCTTTGAATGCGCATTATGCAAAAGTCCTAGAAGCATATTGTCTATCATTGCGAAGTTCCAATTCAAAGATTAATTTATACAGAACACAGAAGAAATCTTTCATCAGAAAAAAAAAAAAGAAAAAGGGATTGTGACAAACACACATTTTTGGCTTCCTTTTGTGCAACAAAAATAGAACTAAAAGGAAAGATAATTGGAAGGCCATTTAAAAAAAAAGAAATATCTATTGGCTGTCTTGGCTTTAATATTTCAGAAGTTTGGAGATAAAAGGTATTCTTTCTTTGACAGCAATCATTGTTCAGGCTGTCATCACCCAAGTCAGCAATTTCATCACTTCACAGAAAATGCATCATTAGAAAAAAATGGGAAAAAAATCCAGATGAACCACTAAAAGAACCCACTAAACCCAAACCACCCTCAAGTATTAAAAAAGCCTACTTTTTCCCCCAATATGAAAGGTCTCTATTTTATAGTTTTTCTGAGCTGAGTGTGTTTCCAGTAGGATTATAACTAGGGCAGATCTTTGTTCACAGTAATAAAAGACACTGCTTACAGAAGCAAAGTTTATTGCTTAAAGCACAGTGTGGTATCAATTTAAGACCAATAGGCATGAACAGGTAAACAAAGTGTGGTGGTTTATTTTTGTTTGGTTGCTTTGTTCAGGTTTTTGTACTAATAGCACATAACTATTAAAATTACTTTCCTATAGAAAAGGGAGACAAAGTTATTGGAAGATTAATTTATTTTTATTTATTCTTAGCAGTTCAGAAGATTAAAATTCTGGATGATGTCACTAATTGACAAGCAGGAAAACAGACAGTCAGAAAAACAATGAATTGATTCATAGTTTCTTAAATGCATTTATAGAGTTTCATAATTTTCATGCTCATTTAAAAGAAAATAAAAGAAAAACGATAGAAAAATAATGGAAAATAAGTTCATTTTAAAAGGTAATTCTGAAGCTCATTTAGAAAACTAACAAAATACCACTGGAGGAAATGGTGATCCCATACTAGTGTCAATTCATGTTGAAGGATTCATCAATAGCAGTGATAACTGTTTACAGATGTAACTGAGAGTATTTGGTACTGAATTTCTGACTGAAAGATGTTGAAGCTAGTGGACTGATCCAGTTCAATTTTAATTATATATAAGTGCTAAAATAGTATTTTGAAAAGATAAAGACCTATGGAGAAATATATACTTATTATAGTTTGCAGATACACATTCAGGAACAAAGGCATGTGTATCAGAGATGGACCAACACTGGCCAGTTTACACAAATATTTGTTGATTCTGGAACTCTGTTATGCTTTTCCAACACAGGGGAAAACCATGTAAATCACGGTATTAGGAACATGAAACATGTGATCTTCTCATTATTCATCATTACTCCTTCTCAATGAGCATGCAATGCTACCTTGAATATATCAGCTCTGGGCTCTTTAATGTGCCCAGAAGGGCTCATTACTGTATAACCTATACATTAACGTAAAATTCTTATGCATATGTGGCATTGATAAATATACTCAGTCATGTCCACACTTAAAATAACGAGAAAGATCAACCAGTTGTTAAATGTTTCACCACTCTAGTGGCCAGAAGTTGCTTTCTGTTAAGATATCCTTCAGTAATAACAATACTGTTCCAGTAATACTCTGTGCAGATTACAGCTCCGGCTGTTTACTTGTTGCTTCTCTTAGTAAATTACTCTTCAACTTGTTCTCACAGGATACTGAGTTCTGGCTTCTTGTAAGTGGATGCTGACTCCAACTTAATGCCGTGGCTTACCATGTAGGCAACTTCCATGCACAGCTGTACTGCCGAGCTTTGGGTAGCCTGATCTGCCTGTCATTCACTTTGTCCCCTCTAGGGCTTTCTTGTGGAGTCTACTACAGTCTCAGATTGTTGATTTTTGATTTGAATAAGGTCTTTTGCCTGACTTTTTGTATCTTTTGTGACTTTATTTCTTACTTTCAAAATAAGTTTATGTGAATCTCGTTAGGAAGGTGTCAGAAGAGTTATTTCATGAAAGCTAAATTTTTATGTGCATCTCTATGACCCCAGAGGGCATTCCCATAAAAAAGTTCCTTCCTCTCTCTTACCTTAACCCTATTCTGTAGGAAACTACTTGGATTCAGATTTCCCTTCATGCTCCTTTTTATTGAGATCCATAGCTTAATGAAGTCAGAAATGAGTTTTAGTCTTTCTGCCATCTCATTATTGTTTGCCCAGCTAAGCTTTGGTAATGCTAATATCAAAGGTGAGTGATTAACTGCAGTATAATTAATTCCCTTGCTGCTTAAGCAAACGTCACTGGAGATTAAATGTGATAGTAGCCATTTACAGGGGAACTGTAAAGGGGAATCTTGTTTTTTTAAAAAACCATAAGACAATAATTTCATAGTAGAGTGGTTTGTCAGACAGGTCTGCTTAAAGGTCTTCCAGGCTTGAGGGACAATTCCTGACTATTCATTTCCAACAGTAATTTGGGATCTGTATAGATGGGGCTGGACAAAGGAGTTGAAAGGTTCCTGGTTTTCTGCCTTTTTTTTTTTTNGATCCGTTTATTGATAAAGTAGTATCATGGAATTTTTGTTACCATGAAAGGAGAGGAGTAGACTTTTTAAACATATGTCGGCATGGGATGCCTTTTTTCAGACACTGTGGTAGAGGGCTCAGAAAGTTGGTAGTAATTTACGGTTTTGCCACAACCTTTAGCATATTTTCTGTTCTTCAAAATTAAACTTGTAAGAATTTATGAAGGTTTGTGTCATGAAAAATGTCATTATCTAGATATCTGAATGAGGTTATACTTATAATGTTGTAATGTTTCAATATCTTATGGTATGTTGTGAAATGTGAACAGCAGCTCGATAACTTTCAAGTTTCTCCATTTTTCCATGCTTTAGATAGATTAAAGATAAAATAACTCACATGTGACTGCTGATTGATTTTTAAAAATTTCTTGATTAAATCAGACTCTTAAATTTGTTTATTTACCATCTTTCATATGTGACTACATAATATATCTAAACTGGATAAACAATTAGATTTTCAAAAGTGGGAAAATATTTAATAAGTACTTAAAATAAGAAAACATCAGATAAGCAAATAAAGCATTCTCTTTTTTTTTTTTTTTTCCTGGTAATAGACAAGATGAGCTATGTGTCAATTCAAAAAGCTGCATTAGAAGATTAGCAATTATTAAAAGATATTTCTCAAGTTAATGTATTCAAGGTAAAGTGGAATAGGATAAAGCATGTTTTATAATTAACTTTTTTTTTCTTGCTACTCTAGTTCTAGTATTATGATTATTAATGGTTTATTGCATATTAAGAAGCATTTTGTGAAAAGAATGGTATATTGAGTTTCTGCCTGGTTCCATTCAGAACAGTCTTTGACCAGTTTCTCAGGTGTTCATAAGCCCTTGCTCACTTTTAGATACATGCAGTTGATAAGACAGATTATTACAAAATATTAATATTTCAAAATTAAAAGTACTGTTATTTGGGATGAATATACAATACTGTATTCTCACATGATTATGTAGTTATGTCAGAATACTTTATGAATGTTAGTCTGTCTGTTAATTGAGTGAATTCCTTCTAATTCTAGAATACCTTCTAATTCTTTGGCTAATTAAATAAAAAGTAAAAGGTTTCCTTTTCATATTGTTTTCCATTATCTGAAAGCTGAAAAATAAGTACTTAAAAATCTATGATAAATGTATTTTCCTTTTTGGTACAAATTCAATGGTTTGTGCTTTTTCTTTTCTGGAAGTAGAATAAATTAATGCCACATCCTCCCCAGAACTGCTACTATAACACATTATTTTACACACAAAAAAAAAGAGAAACCTGTGTTTTACTATAAATACTTATCTACGTGATGAGGAAATTTTCAGAAAAAAAGAATATTTTGAAAAATATATCACATTTTTTTTATGTTTTAATGCACCAAAGCAAAGGTTTAAGGGTTCCAAACAAACTATGTACACATGAATAAAAATATTTCCAGGCTTTGCTGAGTGTGTCTGGCTACACCATTCCTGGCTCCACTCCAAGTGTCATTTCCAACCATTCCTCCCAAAACAACAAAAAGCCCATCTTTAAATAACATCAGCATTGTCTGCAGCCAAGTCACGTGAATGCATAGGCAGAGAAATTCCAAACTGAGTGGGCTTCAGGCTGGTTCCTGTCTGTTTCATCTCCACACACAGGCAACTTTGTCTCTCTCTTTGCTCTTCCATTGCTGGTTTGTAACACGTGGCGAGCAGAAAAGTGCAGGATGCCATACAGCCACTTCCCACAGGGACTCACCTAGGGCACCGTACCCCAGAGCAGTCCATTCACATGTACCAGGTGGTGGTCTATATCCTCCGGGGCTGTGCTTCAGAGAGGGAAAGTATGGGATACTCATCAGGCCACTCCTAGGGGTGTCCAGCCTCTCCCCTGAACTTCTCAACCCCCCATCATGGGGAGGTGGTTGTCATACGCTTGTTGTATGCCTCAAAATTTGTTTGGTTATATAAGGCCAAGTGAGGAGACTCTCAAACTTGTCTTGGCGACGGCTAATGTTCCGAAAATACAGCAGTATTTGCCACTCCCAAGCTGTCCCAGGGAGCCTCCTCACCCACCGCTCTGAACGAGCCAGATGACTACTCCTGCAGGGCTGCTTCAGGGAGGCAAGGCACAGTGCTATGGTGAAGAGGCTGAATCTGACCATGCTTGCCTGCTTCTGCCTCTTACAAGGGACACACAAAGTCATTCCAGAAAAAAAAGTAGCCTTTTTTTCCCATGTACTTTCACCTTCATTTTTCTTCACAGTTTTCACTGTTCATGGAGCTCTCAGTTCTTCTAAACACTTTAAATATGGCAAAAACTTTCAGATCTCTTTACATCTTCCATTGTTTCTCAGTGGCATTTTAACAAGAGCAAATAAACATCTTGTTTCCCAACTGATTCCACCAGTTGCATGAAGCAAAACAGAGTAGCGGGCATGTGGGCATCAAAGAACAGGACATTTAGGAGCAGTGTTTGAACTGTGAGGGATAAGAGTTGCATATACTGTACTCATTTTTCCTTTCAAAATGGCAACGTCTGAATGTAGCTGCCCACTGGACAGAAAAGTTAGGCCTATGCATGCATTTGGGGAAACAGGATGAGAACAGCTGCAGAGAAGAACTCCAGATAAGCTGTGGTATGACAAAACCAGCTCTAGCTCTCTACTGATAATCAGATAAATACCACTAAACTCGTACAATGACTTGTGGATGAGGCAAATACAAGGGCCATGCTTCAGTTTCTGTGAAGGCTTGCTTGATAAGTATATTATTAGAGTAGTATTCTGCAGTATCTTAAAACTCCATTAATCTGCTTTTCTGTAACACACAGCAAGAAAATATTGCTAAATTTACTGTACTTATCCAGTAGTATTTCTAGGTTTTTGGTATTTTAAATATTTAAAGGTGTTTATGAAAAATGCCTGAGCATACTGTTTATTTAAAAAAAAAATAAGCGTAGCTTTTTTTCATTCATTTATTTATTCATTTATTAGTTCCCCATGAAGAATATTATGGTTATAGGTTTTCCCAAGGGATGAAGTGTCAGAAAATATAGATAAGCTGGCAGGATCCTGCTCTTCCTGAAGTATTTTGTACTTGTAAAGCTACTTTAAAATTGATAAAGCTTGCTGCTTGGAAACCTTCACTGAGGAAATGATCATTTATCATTTGAGATATATCTAAGGCCAACGTTCATCCATGGCTGGCCATGCATAAGATAAGGCATAGATTTTTTACCAAGGTACTCTCCACCAAATAGAAGATAACACTAAAGAGATTGTCTGCAAATAAGATGTATGCACTTTATTTTGTAAAAGTGGAAGTGTTTTGGCCTCTGTTTTCCATTGTCTCTATCATTTTGGCAGGAACTCTGAAGTCTATCAGGTTTGCAGATCTGTCAAGCAGCACAGAAAGCATTACAGAAAGAGATATTTACAGACAGAAAAATTAAGATAGCTTTTAAGGAGTGTTTTTCTCCATATTCGTATAGTTAAACTGATGTATCCATTTTCATTTATTTACTTTAATCTCAAAACTGGGGGACTAGAGATATCCTGCGGGCCTTTAGTTTTTGTAATAGCAGGAACAAGGTCAAAATGCCCAGAAGGGATATGTTAATGAACTGATGTGGGTTGCATTTATGAGAATTGCTTTGCTGGTGCATTGCAGCAAACATATTTATGGTGTAAGTTTTTGGTTAGTGAAAAACATACATTTCATCTTCTTCTGGAGTTGTACAAGTACAGTCAATGTGATAATTAGAAGAAATGGTACTACAGTTGATTAGGTGGAATAAAAAGATCTCTGTAAATGCTACATTTTGTGAAGCGCCCTGTTTATCCTTTGAGTTCCTTTTGATAAATTTAATTACCTTTACCTTTCATGCGAGATGCATAACTCACCAATGCAAGGCTGCATTTTTGTACTATAGCAGCTTAATAAGTATTGTATCTCAAAATGCTGTACAACTTACATGCATATCTTCTTACTCCTATAAAAAGGATGAACTTATGTTTATAGGATGCAGTTTTGAAACATGTAAGTTTCTTAGATGGCTGGAGGAAAGTCAGCACATATTTTACCTGCAGATATGGCAAGGAAGATACACGATTAACTTTAGATCTTAAATCACTCTTGTGAAATGGTGAAGAATCATCAATTCTCAGAATTGACTAGAAAGGATATGTTGGTTCACAGGCTCTTTTCTCAATTTTACTCATGTAAAATATTTCTCCAGAGATGGATGAGGACTTATTTGTCTGTGTGAGAACTGAAGTCAATAAAATTATAGTCTTCTTAACACAAAACTGTGATCTTACATTTTCTTCAAATCCTTCAAATGCCTCTTTTTTTTGCATTAGAAATACACGTGCTTCTTATAGATACTTCCAAATTTTAGAAAATTTTGACATTTTCCTTACTTAAAACATAATTCCCTAACATTCTAGCTACTATTTAATAAATTAATGTTTTATGGAATAATCAAAGTGTAAAACATGTCAATAATATAAAAACTGAATATGCCTTAAACAGAGTCAGTTTGGACATGTAAAACTAGCTGCTGGTTTTGTTTTTTGTTTTTTTTTTCCTGGGTCCTAGTGCTGATTCTAGCATGGTCCTCAAATGCCAAATGAAGGTCATAGAGAAGCTGGAGCCAGACTTGTCCCACAGGTGGACAATGTAAGAATATGAGGCAATGGACAAAAGTTTTAAAAAGATAAATTCTAACTAGATATTAGGGGTGGAAAAAAATTCCTACAGGAGTGGTCAAACACTAGAACAGAGACATTGTGCTCCAGTCATGGTAATACTCAAAACTTAACTGGGTGTAAGACTGAGCAACCTGGCTGAACTTTTATGTTGAATCTGACTTTGTAATTGGCCCTGCATTGACCAGAACATTGGACCAGATAACCTCCACAAGAAGTGCAGGATGTCTCAGCAAAAGAGCATTGGAATATCATCACACTCCCTTTTATGTTAAGTAGTCACATTCTTACCAAGTGTCCTGGTTTGAGGTAAAACCGGACCAATTTTGTTCA
>RSEF01000287.1:0-12716 GCA_003993805.1 Himantopus leucocephalus
AAAAAAAAATTGCGACTGCTCAGATTATTATGTGCTTAATGAATGACGTATTAGCAAGGGGAGGTAAATCCAGCCTTTATAACGAGAAACTTGCAAAGGCAGCATAATTCTGTTTATTCGTGCGGTGTCTTCTGGTTCTGGAATTAAGAATTCCGGTCAGGTAATTGTGGTGACACGGAACGCGACTGGACGGAACGGGGACGGCGGATTCACTGATAACGCCTCGCTCTTGCTTTTGTGCTTTATCAATATCTTGCTGTTATACACGTAGTGACACAAAGCCGTTGACTTTATTGCTGGAGTATATTGCGCTGATGGAGCCGTTTCTCCCGCGGAGAGCAAGGTGAAAGCCATCACTGCCGCCATACGACACGGAAAGGAAAAGCCAAGCCTTTTTATCTTTTTTAGGTTTGTTTTTCTTGGGGTGTTAATTTTTCGCGTGCTGTGAGACGTTGCTGTGGAGCTGTGTGTGCTTAATATTCTCTCTCCTGCGGTAAAGCTTAAAAAAACGGCATAAATTTTGTACATCGTGTGACATCAGTATGAAATAATATAATTCTCCTAGCTGATGTCTGCCTAATGTCCTCGTGGTAGCTTATCTTAAGGAAACGAAAATGCTGTATCTGTGTTTAAATACCATATTAGTTTGCTGCTATTGAAGCAAAAACTTGTAGGCCGCATTCACCCAGTGGCTGACCATTTCATTGGGAAAATTAAGCTATCAAAAGTATGCAAATCTGAAAGGATTTCCTTTTGAAATGCGTCAGGATTGTACCTATTTAAATTCTGGAATAGTAGCAGCCACCTTTCGGTGGAATTTATTCTTTTGACCACAATTTCGGTAGAGGCGTTTTCAGGTTCTAAGGCGTCTGGTGGTTTCAGGCTGCTGAGGATCCGTGTTTGCATTTTTGTTTGTTTTTGATAGAAAATGAGAGAGTCCTAATCTGACTGAGAGATCCCGAGAAATAGATGCCAAATTCATTTGCATTAATGAATTAGCTCTAATAATTCAAGTACGCTGTGCTCTAGGAGGGAGAAAAGAGGGCAGGCAAAAGCTGGAGTCAAAGAGAAATTGACTTTTATATATAGAGTGTAGGATGAAAAGAAGTTTATTTTTATTGAGCAGCTTCCTGGGGCTTTCTCGTGGTGCTCTAAGGACTTTGGAGAAACCTGTCATGATGCTGGCCATGCAGAATCTGCTTCGTGGATAACCCTGAGTCTAGAGAGAAGATTTACAGTCAAACAGCCTTTTTATGAGTGTAAATAAATGCTTATTTCCCTCCCTCCTTTATTTCATCCTAGTGCTTGTCCACGGCATTTAAATGCAAGGGGAGATGGTCCAACGTGGTCATTTTCCTCCTAAATTTTTGATGTCTTGTATTGATAAATTGCAGGCTGTAGGTTCAAAGTGCTGGAGAAACCAAAGTAGAGATTTCCCAACTTCACAACGTAGTTGTGTGCTATATTTAACCATCTTTTATCAGTGACTGTCTGGAAAAAGTAAGATCTTTGTAGTATGTTTTGTCTCCTAGCGTAGACCTTGTATCCATGTTGATTATTCCCAAGAAGTATAAACACCCTCTCAGTCTTTCCTGAATGCCAAGCGATCCGCCTCCTGGCCGGTTGGTGGGCTTTGTTTTACAGCTGGGTTGTGCAGTGAGTTGATGTGGTTTGTGGCTGAGGTGGCACCGTCACCAACCTGACGTCAGTTATGAAGTTACCCAAGGTGGCTGGAGCCCGACAGAGCCTTGTTTTGCAGCAGAGGATCAGAGCAGGGGCCGAAATACAGCTGTGATACGCACAAGCTTTTCTTATTGTGCTGCGTGAAGGCATCCGTCGAGTCAGCGGTGGTGTTTGGATCTTCATACTTTGGAAAAAATTGAGTGGTACCAGAATATGACTTAGGAACCCAACAAGTATGAACCTTGATTTTGAGAGTTTTGGCCAAATTTGCAGGTTATGCTGTTAGGGAGGTGTCATTGTCAGCAGTGATGCTCTTAATGGTCATATTTCTTCTCTTTGTAAGCTTCAAGAAGGATTTTTTCTGTATTTAAGCATTTTGCTAGTGAATACTAATGGAAGCTGAACTGGATTACTTAAGAAATCATGTTTTAGGTTAAATGTCAAAAGTTGCTGATATGACTCTGATTTTATGATTTCAGTTGCCAGAATATCCTCTCTGGGGAAGTGGGTGCAATTTGAGAATGGGAGGTGGTTCCGCAAATCCCGTCTGTCTGTTAAATGACGTAACTTATACTAACAGTGCTGCAACTGGCCTGTGATAATTGCCGTATTTCCCTCTTTTGATCGGTTTGCCAATGTTTTCTCTTTTTTAAGCATCATCAATGTTAATAACCAGATAAAAATATTTTTTCTGTATGTTTGGGAAGGGAAGGGGTTGGCAGAACTTTTCTGCAAAGCTTATGCATAAGACTGAGCACCAGTATCCTCCTCGGAGCGTGCAAAGTGGCATCTGCCAGCATTTTCACTGCTCTCTCATCAAACACACAAGCATGGGGATTAATTTAAGGTAATTTTAATACAATAACTGATTTACTTCACAGTTTGATCTCAAGCCGTGCAAGTCCTATTTGTTCAGCTTCGCCGCTCGCTGCAGCTCCACTGATGGTCTCTCNAGTGGACTGGGTGGAAAACAGAGCAGCGCTAGGGAGGGATTGCCTCTGCCGAGGAAGATGTGGCTCTCCTGTGGCTCTCCACTAGTCAGAGACGTTCCCAAGGAGCGGGGCTGTGGGGTTTGGCGAGTCGCTTGATTTCTGTGAGGTGACCCCCAGCTTGTAAGCAGATGGCACGGAGGGCTGCAGTGGGCCGGTCCGCGGTCTCAGGAAATAGTTGTGTGGCCACCTGGGCCGTAAGACGGATGGGTTGTGGTGAAGGACAGAGGGATGAGGAACATGGCTGATGCTGGGGACCAAAGTGAAGTGTTGCACTGCTGTTTGTTTTTTTTTTTTAGCAAGAAAAAGTTTTTTCCTTGTGCTCCAGTAATTCAAGTAATTTGAATTAAGCAATATTGGTTTAGAAGTGTCNCAAAGTGTTGCACTGTTGTTTGGGTTTTTTTTAACAAGAAAAAGTTTTTTTCCTTGTGCTCCATTAATTCAAGTAATTTGAATTAAGCAATATTGGTTTAGAAGTGTCCATGTAAGTATTTTTTGCATATTTAACTCCCTAGCTACCATCAAAGCTCTTCCATACATTCAGGATCGTTTGGTGACTGGCTGGACATGAGCGAAAGACAAGGCTTGGAGGGTAAAAAGGTGTTTGAGGAGTGATCTTGGTGCCCCTGGTCAGCGTATGCTGTCAGCAGGTTGCCAATGCTTATAATCTCTAAAGAGCTGTTTGTGAATTCTTACCGTTGTTTTAATGTATTTTTTATTCTTACGGTTTTGTTACTGTGTCACCTACTATGTGTTGAGGCTGGTTGGTTAACCAGTGACTGCTTTTAATCTTGAGAGATAGGAGTTTGAATGGTGCTATATTTGAAGATTTACTTAGAAGTTCAGTTGAAGTATTTTCTTAATCAATAAAAATATACGAAGGACAGTTGCTAGAAAGTGCATGTTTTAGCTTCGGAGGCACTTTGTTTCCTATTTCAGGCAGTGTAAACTGATATAAAAGAACCGCATTCCAGGACAAACATTCCTCAAACATAGTTTAAATATTTTTAATTAAGTGATAGTAGCTACCAAAAAAAGTAACAATTTTTTTTGTGTGCATAGAATAGCTAAATAATAACAATTATTGGTGTTAGATTGCGGGGTTTTTAGTGCATTGTTGATGCGTAGGTTTTTCTTGGGAGAATGTGAATGAGATTGCTTTAGTGTACGTTCAAATTTCTTACGTCCTGGCAACTTCTCCTAATTGCACTTACCTTGTATCTGCATTGCACTAAAATGTGCCTTTTTAAAGTCCTTTTCTGCCTTCTTCAGTAACGCTGAAATGCTTTCAGTGCCAGCACGTTGTAGGCCCTGTAAAACCTCAGGACGTTTTTCTTCCAGTTGTAAGTTTTTCACCCTCTCGTGCACGCGTTGGTGGAAGGAAATGGAAGTCGTGTGGTGCGCAGCGGTGCGGTAGCTCCCGTGTGAACAGAAGGAGTCTTCTAGGCCCAAGTTAACTTCAATTAGCAACTGCTATCTCCTCTTTCATAATCTGCTCAAATACTTTGTAACGGGAATGGAGTTTTTCAATGAAAGATTGTTTGGGTGGGGTTTTTTTTTTCCCCTTCTAATATACTTCAGCACCGTGATGTAAAGGTTGTTGGGTAAATGGTGGAGGAAACAAAAAACCCAGTGGCATTTAATTACCTCTAATCCAAAGCACTGCTAATTAACCTTTTTTTTTTTTGTCATGTCATAAGTATGCTGTCATTAACTGGTATTTTGGTGATGGTCTGATGGCTTCTGACTGATGAATGATGCAAGTAAATAGTTCTTTAGATCTGATCACGATGACGGGCAATATCTCATACCAGTGGGGAGAAGTTGATAGAAGAGCACAAACCAGAGATCCAGCCAGCACCGCACGCTTCCCCCGCCTGCCTTCTGGGCGTCCTCTTCCCTCCCAGAATATATCTTTATAAATCTGTCAAGAACCGCTTTTAATGGCTTGCTCTAGGAGCACTGACGTACGCCATCCTGCTTCTGCTTCCGTCACACGGGAGGGACTTCGCAGTCCTTACCTGGTTTCATCTCTGCCTTACTAAAGTTGCGTTAGGTGGCAGTGGTAGGGATTCTGGAACATTTGTGGCTTTTACAGGACAATCTGTAGAAAAAGTGAATATATAGGACCTATATGTTTACAATATTTTGCAGTGCAGATAGGAAGAGTCCAAAGTTTACTGATACCGTTACAGTGGCCAATTGTGCAGTTACAAAAAGTAGAAACTTGCCCAGGTTTTCTGTTTGCCTTTCCCCTTTTATGTCTTTAAATTTTTGGCTGCATTTCAGATGAAAATATTCTTTTCCCTTCCATCTGTCATTACTTATTTTTATGTCTTAACAGGATTTTCTGTTACTGTGATGGTAATACCTTAGCAATGTTACTTATGCTCAGAAATAGTTTGTAATTTTGTGTCACAGTTCCAGTGTGTGGTGTGTAATTCGGGCCTTTGCCTAGACTGGGTCAGTCATTGGAGAGTTTTCCTTATGAGTCTGCTTCTCTGGGCAGGAGGATTTAGAGACACTTACTGGAAAAACATAATTAGGTTTAAAGCTGCTTGTAGAGGGGAGGGTGACTTGGGAGCCTAACTCCAACCCTTTTTGTGGGCAGTTACTGGTGACAGTGTCTGCGATAATCTTGAATATGCCACATGCGGGAAATTCATTCTGCCGAGACTCGGTTGCATCAAGTGAGGTATTTACAATTTCAGGTTGCATCTAGTGGTACTTGGTGGTATGCAATTAAGGTTGGGCTTTTTCTTAATATATTAAGAAATGTCTTAATTTTTCTTCTCTGTAGTCATGATGTCAGCATGAAAGTTGCTGCTCCTGCGTCTGATATTTAGAAGTACGAGAAGGGGGATCAGCGGACAAAACAGGATGTGTTAAGATTTTGCTCAGATACTGGAGCGTGGCTGTGTGTCTTTGGGGGGGGACACGGGACGCTATAATGGCGGGTAGAAGGGGAATAAAATTAATGAGTGTTCATGTGCTTTGACAAAGGGCATGCGGGATCCTTGCGAAATCATCTGCACAGGGAATTGAAGCAGCGCTTCCTTTTTTAAGTTCTGCTCCAGTTCAGGTCCATCAGGGACTGGAGTTATCCTGATACTGTTCCAGGTCAGACTGATAACCGCTTTGATCCGAAACGGTTGGACTCATCCCATACACCTCAACTGACTTGATCTACGTGACGTTTTGGGCAGGGGACCTTGCGGTGTACTGTGAGCTCTGGAAGAGGGTGAGACAGTTCAGCGTGGCTGGTGGAACCTCGGTGGGATCAGGTGCTTGTTCCTTTTCCTTCTTGCCTGCATGGTTTAGCTTTTGCCACTCCTAGATCCTTCGCTCTTCCCAGCACCCCCTTGGCTTGTCCTCGCCTGCTGCTCCTTGAGGAGGAGGGAAGGGACCATTAAATTGTTCGGTGCCTTCATTGAAATCTGAGGTGACCAGTTTCTCGGAAGCTATAACCAGATGTATTTCCTGCTCTAAATTAAGTTAAAAAAATGGATTCGGTTACTGTTCAGAGCAGTGAATTGATTTAAGCTCCAGGTTCGTTCTGAGTTGCTGTTCTTTGTGAACGTTAGGAATGTTTTCCATCTGATAACTAGCTAACGAACTCTGTCGCACAGGGATGCTGCTTCTCCACATGTGCACGATTCTCATGTGTGTCTCAAGGAGTTATTCTGGTCTGANAATTCTCATGTGTGTCTCAAGGAGTTATTCTGGTCTGAGTGGCAAAAGAAGAATAGGCGATGAACCATGCCTTTTCTTCAGAAAGTTTATTTTCTCATTGTTGGGGGTTGGTTTGACAAATCACCGGTCGGTCAGTCAGTCATTCTTTTGAAGGCCCTAATGTTGATGCCGGGAAAGAACGTTCTTGCTTTGAGTAGACCGTTTTTATCACATAGCTAAATAAATGCCTATTGAACAGAAATATTTAGCCTGGACGGTAATTAGTGAAAATATTTATCTTCCTTAATGACTGTCTCACTCTTTCTTCCTTTTCCTACAAAGTTCCCAATCTCCACACTCACTCACTTCATTCTTGTTGCACTTTTAAAAATTGCTTTGCTACAACACTTGCTATTCGCAACTAACTTAAGAAAACCGGGCAAACAGAGTTAANAAAAACTGGGCAAACAGAGTTAATCAAAAGGTGTTTGGAAGGTGCATAGTTCTAATTTCTCAAGCATGCCTCGGTATTTTGCCGAGTCCTTTGGGTAACAGGGACAACAATCGACATGACTTTATTTTTTTATTACGGGTCCTGAAACGGAATATATGTTGGATGAAATATCTTGGATGATGAAAACTCAGCACGTTCTGCAGTTGGCCTACAGTGTGCAATTCCTTACCCCGGTTTCCTGCGTCTTATCTTAAAACCACATTTCTTCCAGTGACTCGGTCTGTTGACGTCTTCTGTACAAAGCCCAGTTAGTCCCTCTTGCATGTTAAAAATTATCTTTCTCTGGTGACTTTCACTCTTCTTCCTTGCTGTTTTGAGGCTGTTTAAATGTGTAGATGTATAAAATATTCTGTAAAAATAATCCTAAATGAGGAAAGGTGCTATTTTGCAACCAATTCTGTTCCTCTTAAGGATCTTCAGGAAGATGTACCCTTGGTTTGGGGAATATGTATAAGAATAACACCGGTCTAACGCTGCATTGACAGCGTCGTGTCGTGTATGCAGGCAGACTGAAGAGACATCTATCGTACTCTGGTGTTCATTAAGATCAGAGGGAGGAATAAAAGCATCAGTCACAAAAACTAGGGGTTTCTGGCTTTGTTCTCAGTTATTACTTCAGGTGGAAAAAAGACTGAATGTGGTAATTCTCTACTTCACACTGAAACGAAAAGGCATGTGCGTTGGAAATGGCGGTGATTCAATTATGCATCAGTATAATAAGTGGCAGTTGTGTTCTAAGTCCTCTGAAGTGTGATTCTGGTCTGAAAACTTAGTTTATAAAATCTATATGCATTTAGATGTTCTATTTCTTAGCCCAATTATAATGTTAGAAAACTCAGTTACAAGTAAAGTCTAGAACATGGCTTTTCTTTAAGTGCCAGGTTTGCAAACTAAGTTTCTGGTCTGAGATTCAAGCTGTGTCTTTTCTTGTTAATCACCAGTGAGTTAGTGGAAAATCAGTAGGACAAACACCATTCTCAGTTGCCTTATTATTTCTAAATTATGGGCTTGCTTTTTTTTTTTTTTTTNAGACTGAATGGCGGGACTGAGGACGTACTTCATCACGCAGTTTGCAGATTAAATGTATGCAGAGTGAGAGAACAGTGGAAATAAATAGCAGTACATTTTCTGTAGGAGTAGTATAAAATAAATCTTTTTGTTGCTGAAATCACACTGTATAGTTAGAAAATACCAAAGAGTTTATCTCCTGTAAGAAAATGTCAGTTTAAATTAAAACCACTTTTAATCCAACCCTGTGATTTGGTTGGATATTTCTAGCCAAATGAGCCGGGTGGAGACAACGTACAAACTCTTAGGTCCTGCGCACCTCGCAATCCAGTCCGATGCAAACGTATGAATTGTACACTGGTTTATATATTCTTCGTGTATGGTAAAAATATAGTGACGTTAGCAATGGATTCGTCGTGCCTCTCTTCAGTGCTATGAACACTGGTTTTGATCGCTAGGGAATCTAACCCACAGTGCTTTCTGCTGTGTCTCCCCGTGTGTTTACTTCTGGTCGTGGGCTCAGTTTTAGTTGACCTAAGACGGAATAAAAATATTTGCAACGAAGGCATCCCCCTCCAGCATCGCCCAGCCTTCAAAAGAAAAGGAATTTTGTTGTGTTTTCCTGCCAAAACAACAAGTTTGGGTGATATAAGCTGTGCTGGTCGGTTCAGATTTTTATCGTGAAGATCTTAACCATTTTTATCGTCTAAACGTCCATGTGGTGTGGGGTTGAATGGGGCAGGTACGAAACTCATCTCCTTGTGCCTTTTTAACCATTTTCTGTAACATCTGATGCTATCCGGTGAGGAGGAATCTGGTACAAAGATGCCTGAAGAATGTCTTGCATGTCCAAAATACATATTTGTTTGTTTGTATTAATTAGTTTAGTAAATCTGTATTTGTGACTTGCTCTTTCACTCACAGGTTTTTCAGTTCTGTTCTACCCTCCGTGTTTGTGCAGGGATGCTTCTAATCTGCAGAACTTCAGGATATGCTCTGCGGTCTNGCTGCAGAACTCCAGGATACGCTCTGCGGTCTTGCGATCGCTGGGGGAGTGTCGTCCTTAATTCAGATGGGACAGGCGGTGAAAAAAGCAATTTGTGGTTTCTCTGTTAGTTGGTGAGTTGTGTTCGGGCCAGAGGTTTACCTGGGGGCCTGGAGAAGGTCTGCTTGGGTTTGTGCTCACCCCCTCACCCTGACACAGTGTTTGAGTTCAAAGGGGTTTTATTTAGCCTACAGCCTGTGCCCTTTTTGCAATCGGGGGACTGCTTATTCCTGGTGATGTCTTGTTTTGGGTTTTTTTGAGGCTTAACAGGATTATGCAGTTCACGTCAGTATTGCAGCTTGTTCGCAGCACTTCAGTTCATGCAGAGTCTGGCGATCCTAGGGTGGAAGAGGGCATGCAGTTTAAAAAATGGTTTTGGAGTGATTATAATTTTAATCTGCAATTTCTGGAAAGCAGTGGTTTGGAGGGTGTATTTAAAAATTATCAAAAATGGTTTTTTTTTCAACCTTAAGCATCTTTTACAACACCGACTGCTCTGTCCTGGCATGTTTTTCTCAGCTGCAGCAGCGACTTCCCCTTTTGTTGGTGATGGCTGACTAACAGGGAATGGTGACAATCGGTGCCTTTACGCCAGGGACCTGTCACCCAGAGTTGCTGTAGCTCTGCTGACCTGGATTCCCGAGCTGCTGTCGTGGCTTGGCGTGCCTCAACGTGAGGCTATACCCACAAATCGCTCCCTTGCCAGACCTGTGTCAGAAAGTTACGTCAGCGTGAATAAACCAGGTTTTTATTAAAACTCGTATTTCTTGGTATCTGGATGTCCTTACGAGGCGCGACCACTGGCACAGCGGTTGAGCACCACCAGTACAGCTCGTCTCCTCTTTGACCGCTTTGCTGGCTGAAGCTGGCGGTGCTGGAGGCAGCCTTGCAATTAGGAAGGGAAAACGAGTGGTGGTGTGGTTTTGGGGCTTGGTTGTTTTTGGTTTTGTTTTTTTTTTTTAACAATTCTGAGTAGTATTCAATCTCATCTGAAAAGAAGACAAATCTCTTG
Source organism: Himantopus leucocephalus (assembly GCA_003993805.1). NCBI lineage: Eukaryota > Metazoa > Chordata > Aves > Charadriiformes > Recurvirostridae > Himantopus > Himantopus leucocephalus. The sequence continues at coordinate 9,924 of RSEF01000287.1, forward strand.
TGCTGGTTTTGCCTTTGTTTCTTTATGGTTTAATAAATAAGTCTGAATGTATGTTAGAAACCCGTGTTTTTCTGTTTTTTACAGGAGGAAATTAAAATGTTCTTTTCTCTGGCAGTTTCTGTGAGGAAGTGAAATGATGAAGTAGTGAAGTCTCCTCCCCACTTTCCACAAAAACTGGGGAAATACAGCTGAGCAATTAGGAGAAGAAGGAAATTTTATATATGTTTGATTTTTAAACTTGGCAAAAGACAAAAATCTTTGGAACTAAAGTCTTCACAACTTAACTGAGCGGATACAAGTGTTGCTTGAATATTTACGCATCTTCTTAGGCTGGGAGGACCTGATCAGATACATGAGGTAAAAGTAAATCAGGGGAAAAAAGTTTCTTTTCTGCCTGTATTATTAAAGAAATAAGCTTAATTTTTAGAGTAAAATCTTGTAAGTTACTAAAACCTAATTACCCTGTGAAAGAGAAAGAAAGGCTCTGACGATACAGAGACAATTACATTGGATTCCCGGAGGTCGTATAAAGGCATTTTAGCTTTTCTTTTCCTGAGTTAGGTGGTTTGGTGGGTGGTTGTTTCTGGAAACTTGACTTTATAAATTCTGCTGTTCGGTTCTGCTTGTTTTGCTTTTTTGTTCATAACTTTTTAAGAGGAAGAGTTGTGTGCTTGGCGGGGGAAGAGATAACTATTAAAGAGGTGAATGGCAGAGATTGATAACCTGAGAACAGAGGTAAAGTTTCTCAAAGGGAAACACCAGACCTGATCATTTTCGATCAGGTTGAAGATATGTGAATTACTTTCTGCCGTTGGTACAACCTGCTCCTAATTTTTGCTCTTTTACTTATTAAAATAAACTGTTCATTTCAAAGTCATAAACAAAAACTGTTCGTGACTGAAACCGTGAAAAGTGTTTATTTGACAACAAAGCAATTCCAATAATAGATTAGTTGTGAAACAATTTTGACCTACGTTTTGCAATTTGTAGAACCATACTTTTACGTTATTCAAATATGGGGGGGGACACCCTTATTTACCTTTTCATCTGCCTCCACAATTGATAGTGAAAGAAGGTGGGAACTTTCTCCATCTCCTGCTGCTGCAGATGAGTACAGAGGGTAATCTTCCCCTACCTTCCCCTTGCAGATTAATTTCTGGTAAATCTCTTTTTCTTTCCCTTTGCTGACCAACTTGTAATTTGAAAGATGTGTTCGTGTCTGGGAAGATCACCACCTCATTTCTTTTGCCTCTCAGGCTGCTTATATGGCTTTTTTAGATGCACTCTGTAACCTCACTTTGTGCTGCCTTTTTGACCAGGTAAAAACTGCCCGTGCTGTAAAAAGGTTCTGCTTAGACCAGCGTTGTCTCCTTAACCTGTTGCTGAAGTTGGTTTGATTCCCGTATGGTTATTGTACAGTTACTGCTTCAGGTGACAGAAATCTCATCCTAACCTACCGAAAGTGGCGAAGCGTTTGGAGCAGGATGGGCAGAGGTCGGTGATCACGTTTTGAGAATCGATCCAGTTTTTTGAACCTTTTGTCACACGAGACAGCAGACATTTTTTCTTCTATTGCTGTTTAAAAGCCTTTAGTTGTCTTACCTACAGGTGTGACATAACAGAATAAATCCCATTTTTATGTGGGTAAACCCATCTGTTTGTTCCAAGACTTTGTCTATATTTTAAAGGTTTAATGCTTTGACTATATTGGTATAGTCATCAGCAATATGGTTTTCTTTTATTGATAGAGTTTATTCAACCCACCTAGCACAAATGGAGCTGTACCTCTGCATTGATGCTTTTGAAGAAATTTAAGATATTTCTCCTCTAGAAGAACTAAGTGGCATCAGTATCACTCCACCCACAGTAGTGGGTTTTGTGATTTGCTCTAGTGAACTCGCATGCTGTGAGTAGTGACAGCGCTTCAAACACTGCATAGATTATATAGAGAAAGAATTAAGAGTAATTATGAGGCAAGCAAGTAGAACTGGTGTTTTTTCATAATTTTTTTAATAGCTGAGGAAGCAGATCTAGGGTTTTTTATAACCATATACAGTTTATGACACTTACACTCTGCCATATAAACTACTGTAATGCCATAAGCAATAATTTCATTTTGCTGAAGTATTAAATAGGAGCAATGAAATCCTAAGTAGGGAATCCACTAAAAAAAACAGGGTTTTAAAGGGTAATTCTTTTAGCTGAGGAGAGAGGATAGAAAATGAGAATCTAATACTGTACTTTTTTTTTCCCTCCCTAATATGGAAAACCTTCTTTAGTAAGTTTGAATCTTACTTTTGTATAGGGTACAAGGTCACAAGTCTTTATAACAGGTTGGTCAATCAGACTTAAATGGCTAAATTTTAATCTGCTAAGCGTATTAGAGGAACAACACTTGTATCACTGTAGTTAAGTTTGTCACAAGTTTCAGTGTAACCTCCCTTCAGTCATTAGTGATGGATGTTACATGAAATTAGACTTGAATTTAGCAGAGAAGTTGTGTTGTCCTAGATTTCATTTATTTAAAAGCTCTGTGTCTGTTTTTTTTTTTTTTTTTATNCTTAGATTTAAGACAATTTAATGAAGATTTTAGTATCAGTCTTTCACTGTTGGAGACCTATCTTCTGTTCCAAAGGCAAATGAATTTGGCCAGAGTAAGATTCTTTTTTGTGGGAGCAAGATGCGTACATTTGAAATTAATTCCCTAGATACTAGGTTAGTTTTACATCAGGATTTACATTAAAACAGAATGCTTTTGTGGACAGGAGATTTCTCACAGGACCTTTGGTGAAA
>RSEF01000029.1:637-12056 GCA_003993805.1 Himantopus leucocephalus
GGGTTTTTTTTTTTGCTGAAAACCCTGGAAATGAGGCCAAAACCGCCCGGCCGCGTGCGAGGGGTCTCGTTGCAACCCGCTCCGGAGGAACCGGCGGCGTTACCGGCCGCGTCGCTCCCCGGTCGCATCAATCGACGTCCCTCTCGCCGGGCAAAGCGCTCGTGGGTGAGAAGACTATTTTAAATTTATTTTTTTTTAAAAAAAAAAGCTATTCTAGTAGATTTCTAAATAAAGATGCTTATTTGTTATTATTATTTATTATTTTTTTTTAGGACAGATTATTGTCGGCGGTGACCTAATGGAAAAATACCAATAGGGTTTCTGCCCATAAATTTCCCCGGGTAAACAAAACGCTCAGCCTCTGCCGCGGCGGCCCGCGAGGACAGCGGAGAGGATTTCGGTCCGGTTTTCGCGGCGGTCTAAAGTCCGCGGCCGTGTTTGCCTTAAAAGGAAGGAAGGCTGCAAAAAAAATAATAATCCGTGGGGACGGTTCCCCCGGGCAGAGCCCGTGCCGCCCGCTGCGCTCGCCCGCGAGCCCCCTGCCCCGGCGGGACCCGGCACCCCCGTGGCTTGTCGAAGCTGCGGATGGATTTAGTTTTTTTCCTACGTTAAGAAAAAAAAAAAAAAACAAAAATCAAAAAAAAACACGGAGGAAAACGGATCCTCCTGCCCCGAGGTCGGGGATTTCGGTGGGTTTTCGGGGTTTGGCTCGGGCTCGGCGCCCGGGGAAGGTGCGGGGCCACCTATTCCTCCCCGACAAAGGCGGCTTTGATACAATGCCTGGAAAGCGTTTCGCCAGCGCCTCCGTGGGAAGGAAATTCCAGAAGCATGTGTGGAATCTCCTTTTTTAGTAACTTTTTATTCGTAACACATTGCTGCGGGGTAAGCGGCTCTGCGCCCGCCGGCCGGTCCCTTTACGCCGCCTGCCTTCGGCTTGGCCGAGGCTGACCCGAACCGCTTTTTGGGGCCGGTTTGATGGGTTTTGGCTAACGGGCCCTGAGAATCTCAGTACCGACCTGCCTGGGGAGTGGGGTAAAAGCTCCGGCTCCGGGGGTGGGAAATGGGGGGGACGCGGGGGGAGAGCGAAGGCTCAGCCCGGCAAACGGCACCGGGCTCGGCGCCGTGGCTGCCCGGTAGCCGTCGGAAAAGAAATTCAGGGGACTTGGAAAAGATCTGTCATCTTTTGAGGAAATGAGCTTCTGGGGAGGCTTTTGGGAGAGCTCGGAGGGTTTTTTTTTTATTTAATTTATTTTTTTTTTATTGCTTCCCGCCACTATTTTTAACTCCTTGGCCGTTTCCATAGCGTTTCGGAAACAAGCACGGGATTTCGGTGCTGCCGCAGCCAGGGCGGCGGGGAGGACCTCGGCCGGGGGCTGCGGGACGTCGGCTCGGCATCCTCGGCGGCGGTGACAGCTCCTGACGCGTCACGCAGCGGCTCGGCCCCCGGCGCCGCACGGTTTTAATTTAGTTTTTTTAACGCCGCGCAGCATCCTCGCCAAAAGCGGGAGCCGTACGAGCGAGCGCCTCGACCGGGCTGGATCACTCCAAAGTGGAAAAATTCCTTGGGAGCTGGAGTTTTAGTCCTGTTTTAACGCTTTTATTATTTATAATTTTTTTTTTAGCAGCTGCGTACGGGTGGGTTTGGCCGCGCCGGGCGTGATTCAGCTCCTGACTCGCCTTTTTCCACGTGCCGGGGCTCGCTTGGCAGCTGGTGTCTCTCCGTCGAGTTTTCCCCCCCCCCGCAAACCGGCACGGCGGCGCGCTCCGGCGAGCTCGGCTCCTCGGGTGGCAACACCCCGGCACGCCTGGCGAAGGCACGCGGCGGCGGATGACGGCTGTCACGGCTGCGCTCGGGGACGTCTGACGGGCGCAAATCCCGATAAGCGAACCCGGGAACACCCTCGCTGGCATGCGGATTTACCTCTCTCCTGCCCTTATACGGCCATCTCCGCTCGGCGTACCGAGCTAGCCAACGCCGCCGGCCCCGGGGCGAGTCACGCAAGCCATCCAGCGCCTGTGGAATGCCAAATCATAAAGTCCCAAGGGGGGAAAGGTGAATTTTTCCCTGCCCGGCACGCTCTCGGTGCCGTGGGGCGGCTTCTCCGCGGCGCAGGTGAACTCGTCCAGGCTGTCCCCGTCTCTCCGCCGGGACGCGGGCTGCAAAAAACGGCTTGAACAAACAAGAGCCGCTGATTTTCCCCCGCGAAGGTGACCTCGCTTTCCTGTTTGAGGTCAATCCCGCCGCATTTGTGTTTCTGACGCCGGCGTCCGGCTTGGGCACGGATGCCTACGGCGTTCAGCCGGGTGGGAACTTCACCGGAGGGTCTTTCTTCTCCTAAAATCCCTCCCTACACACACACACACACACACGTCGCCCTCCCGGGACCACCCGAAACCGAACCGCGGCCGGCAGGTTCCGGGGAGGGCATGGGAGCGATTGCAATTCATCCGCCAGCTTAACCGGGGGGGTTTATTTCCCCGGTGCCGGAGCGCCGAGGCCGAGTCTGAGCCTCCGGCTTTTATTTTTTCGTAATAAAACCTGCCGGTTCGGGCGGTAATTGGGCAGCGCTAACAGCGGCAGGAGATATTTGCTTCCTGCGTCGTTAGCCGGGGTTGGGGTCTGCAGGGGACCCCCGGCTGCAAACTGGAAGCCGGCGGCACTTTCGACGTAGAGAAACGCTCCGTTCCCCTCCAGGGAATAAAACGCCCTGCGCCCGGGGGAGTCTGAGACGCATCCCAAAGCCTCGGCGCAGGAATCCGCGCCGTTTGCACTTGGGCTTCTTGACCTTTGCCAGCCGCTGCCAGCAAATATTTGCTACTGAGGAGCTGGGGGGGTTTATTCCCGGCGTGCCGGCCCCGTTTCCATGTTTATTCTGTAAAATAACACTCAAAACCCTTTGCGGGCGGAGAGGAGGGCTCAGGGTTGAGGACGGGGACGGGCAGTGCCAGCGCAGGGGCACGCGGTGAGCGGACCCCCCCCAAAAAAAAGTGGGGGTCGGCGCATCGGGGTGGTTTCTCTGCCGCTTTGGGGTCCCCGTTGTGACCGCCCTCCTGCCCGCCTTGTTCCCTCGCAGACCTTCACGGCTTGGTGCAACTCCCACCTGCGGAAGGCCGGCACGCAGATCGAGAACATCGACGAGGATTTCCGCGACGGCCTCAAGCTCATGCTGCTCCTGGAGGTGATTTCAGGTCAGTCCCCGCTCCGCACCTTTCCCTCCTCTCCCTCCCACCCGTCGCCCTCCACGTCCCGCGCACCCGCGCTGCTCCTGACGCGCAGGAGAGGCCCTGCAAGGTTTATAAGGCGGCATTTGGGGTCGGTGTGGGGCGTTTTATTGTGTTTTGGTTTTTTTAACGTGCAAATACACCTGAAAGCGCGTCTTTTGCGCCACGGCCTCGCCTCTAAACGCTCATCCTCCTCCATGCTCTTTGGCTCTTAACCTTCAACAACCGGAAAAAAAAAAGCTTTAATCCCTCTGCCTTCTCCTTTTCCAGGGGAGCGATTGCCGAAACCGGAGCGGGGCAAAATGCGAGTGCATAAAATCAACAACGTGAACAAGGCCCTTGACTTCATCGCCAGCAAAGGCGTCAAGCTGGTCTCGATCGGAGCCGAAGGTGAGTGCGGACCCCAACGACGCGCCGGGGACGCCCGCCTGCCGTTCGCCGCGACTTACGGCGAGCGGAGCCGGTGTTTTAAAGGCCGTAGTACACACCCCGGGCGGCGCGTGAGTCACGGCGCTGGGCGGCGTACCCGCATCGCCGGCGTGGCTTTATCCCCGCGGCCGCGGTTGAGTCAACCTCAGGGAGGCAGAGACGCCGCAGGGGCGTCCGCGAGCGCCCTCCGGGAAGTGCCGGGCCAGCACCGCTCGCCACGTTGGAGCTCGGAGGTTAAAGGCGGCTCGATCTCCCTCTCCAAGGTCAATGCTATTTCAGGGAAGCTCTTGCGCAACACTTATTATTACTTTTTTTTTTTGCTGGGCTCATCAGAAAACCACGGCTCCTTCCAGCCCGGACGAAGCGAGGCGTGAACTCCCCCTCTCCTGCGGGAGCCACCCAAGGCGTTTGGGTTGGTTTTCTGCCCGCAGGCGGTTTGTTGATGGGTTGAAAGCTCGGTTCCCTCCGAGACCCCATCGCGCGGGTACCCGCTGCTGCCCGGACTAATTTCCGTCAGCGATTGGGTCAAAAAAACCCTCCAGAAAAGCCAAACGTTTGCCTCTGCGGTGTTCCAAGTCGTTCTGCCCGCTGTTCCCTTAGAGCCTGGCCCAGTGTTCGTACTGGCAGGAGAAGCGTTACGGTTTAAAAAAGGCCAAAATTCCTCCCATTAGCTGAGGATCTCTGATTTTCCTCGGTCGCGGGGTTCTCCGAGGCCGGGCCAGCTCCCGGCTCTGCCCCAGCTGCCTCGACTTGGTCCGTTCCCCACGGAAAAACAAACCCGAGCAAACAGAGCAGGCAAAAAAAACCCAAACCCCACTCTGCTGTGGTTTTTCTGCGGTCGCAAAGGACGCGGAGCGGGTCCTTTGCCCTGAGGAAGGGGCTCGGCGTCGCCTTCGCACCCGACACGTGGACGTCGGAGGTTTCGCCGTGCCAACACCATGGGAGAGGACGCGGCACCGTCGCGATCCTGTGAGCCGGGAACCTGCCAGCTAAAGAGACGCGGGTTAAGCGCCGGATTTAATTCCCCCTCCGCCTTAACTCAGAGGTCTCCGTGCTCCCCGGGGGCTCAGGGAGAGGATTTCCCGGTCTGCTCAGCAGCCGGGACCGCTTGCCTTTGGATTTAGTGGCCGCTGAGGAAGCCCGAGGGCTTCCCCGGAGCTTCGGGGTGGTTTTTGCAGGGGACGGGGCCCCGTTTGGCAGCGGCTCACCTTGCAGAGCCAGTTTTCGAACGGGCTGGGAGACCGCGGCTCGCCTCCTGGCTTACATCTTTGAAGTCTTGTCGGCTGGCGTCGCCGGGAAAGGCTGCCTGTTCCCGAAACCGGTGCGTGTCCCAACTGGTGCCGCATTAAAATACGAGATGCGAGGGTGTGGTGGCGGTTACAACAGCCGTTTATCCACCAAAGGCTCCCACGCCTTCAGCCGAACGGTCACTGCGGGCGACTGCTCTTTGGCTTAATCCCCCTCCCCTGCAAAACAAGCGCGTGGGGTTGCTCAAGAGATGAGAAATGTCACGTCTGCTCATGGGACCGAGCTCCTCGGGAGCCGTGGTTCGGTTCTGCTCCGGGGTGGGACGAGCCGTCCTGTCCGCTCGGGAGGCGTCGGGCCGCGGTCGGTCCCCGTCCGCACCCGCTGAAGATGCGACCGGCGCGAAGTCCGGCAGAGCTGAAGCATGAACACTCCCGTCGCCAATCCGGGCTTGGAAAGGTTAATTCTGGAGGACGTTTGCTCCGGTTCTGGGCTCGTTCGGTCAGGAAGAACGCGGGGCGAGGGTCTGACGCGTGGCGGGCGAAGAGGGAGCCGCGCATTACGGCGTTGTCTCGCCGCTTCCGACGGACCAGGCGAACGGGCGCGGTGAAATCGAAGCGTGGCGGGAGGGGACGGGTTGGGGTGGCGAGGCCGAATCTGAGCTCCGGGGCGTCCTGCCCGTTCCTCCGTACCCGCAGGCAAAGCGGGGACGGGGAGGACGGAGCTCCTGGCGCCGCCTGCGTGCCGGTGGCGTTCCCCGGTGTCCCCTCCTGAAGACGTGACGAGCTCCTGGCCTGTCCGTGCAAGCCGCGAAGCCATCGGCGTCTCTCTGGACGTGCTCGTGGGCCAGTCCTGGCCTTCGGCCTCCCGATGAGGCGCTGGAGAGCTGCGGAGCTTCCCCGCACCCCTCGGAATGACTCCGTGGATGGGAAGGGACGTTGCCGCCTGTGGCCGCGGGGAGCTGAACGCCTGTTTTTATCCCCTTTTGGCTTTCAGAGATCGTGGACGGCAACGCGAAGATGACGCTGGGCATGATCTGGACCATTATCCTGAGATTTGCCATTCAGGACATCTCGGTGGAAGGTAGGGGGTAGGGATACCCGTGCCGGAGGCGGCATCGCGCCCCGAATCCGCTCTCCGCTGCTGTTCACGAGCCGCCCTGTCCCTTTGCAGAGACCTCGGCCAAGGAGGGCTTGCTGCTGTGGTGCCAGAGGAAGACGGCTCCCTACAAGAACGTCAACGTGCAGAACTTCCACATCAGGTAATTCTCCCCGACGGCCGCCTCGCTCCTTCGCGTGCTGCGGGAGGCATTAGCGCTGCTCCCCCGGGCTCGGAGGCTCTGAAATATTCAGCGGCGAAGCTTTCAGCGCGGCCGGAAGGGGAAGACGCGACGCAGCTCGTGCTATTTTGGGTTTTTTCTCGCTGCCGTTACGCCTGAAGTATCTGCCACTTCTCAGAGGGGGTTTTTCCAGGGCCGGAGGAAGATGCGGGATTCGTCGTGGCCCTTCTACTGCTGTGAACCGGGGAGCGGTGGGCGAGAGGGATGGCGGGGGACGCGGGGATCTCACTCTCCTCTCCTCTCTTGCAGCTGGAAAGACGGTCTGGCCTTCAACGCCTTGATCCACCGGCACAGACCGGAGCTCATCGAGTACGACAAGCTCAGAAAGGTAAAACTGGGTGGTAGCGCGGCCTCTTCTCTCCTCCAAAATCCACATTTTGAGCTGGCGGAGGCACGTGGCTGTCCGTCTGTGAAGCGTCTGCGCCCCCCTCGGCCGCCAGCCCTCCTCAGGAGCTCGTCCCCTCTCTCTAGGACGACCCCGTGACGAATCTGAACAACGCCTTCGAAGTGGCGGAGAAGTACCTGGACATCCCCAAGATGCTGGACGCAGAGGGTAAGCCCGCCGGGTTGCTTCTAGCTGTAACGCGCTGCCCAAGGCCGACGACGTCCGGGTCCTCGACGCCAGATCCACTCCTCCGGCCGCCGAGGAAGCGTGCCGGCCTCGCGCGGAGCTGGGGACGGGGGCTGGGGACCGTTATTTAACACGTTCTTCTGCCCGTACAGGTGTATTTATCCGGCTTTTTTGCGGGATTCCAGCCTAAAGAGGAGCTGGCTCCTCGGCGCGGCGTGGAGAGCGAGCCTGGCTCCTGCGAGGCGGCGGACGTGCCTCTCTCAGTCTAACCCTTGTTGTTCGCTTGCAGACATTGTCAACACAGCTCGCCCCGACGAGAAAGCCATCATGACCTATGTGTCGAGCTTCTACCATGCCTTTTCTGGGGCTCAGAAGGTACCGGAGGCGGCTGTGTCCATCTCGCTGTAACATTTCCGACTGCAGCATCCTACACTCACGCGACTTCTCTTTTCAGATGGCCGTTTTTTTGTCTCTTTTGTTGACTTTGGGGGAACCAGACCTCAGCTCGTTCACGCGGGTTTCAAAAAAGCCGCTCCGCTCCCCGCAAAATCTTGTCGCCGGCGCGGCCGGGCCCGGGGGCTGGCAGAGCACTAGCCGGGGGCGAAAAGGCGCTTCCGTGAGGCTTGGGAGCTGGGGGGATACCTCGAAACGAAGCCTCGGCGCTTCGCGAGAGGCCGAGCTATTAAGCAGGGGAAGCGTAGCGGCAAAAATCCACCCCGTCAGCCAGCTCTGGTCTGGATCCCGAGCCCCGGCGAGCGCTTGTTCCCCTCCGCTGCATGCCCGAGGGGGGTGGAGGGTTGCCGTGCCGCTTCTTCACCCTCTCTCCTCCCTTTCTCTCCGCGCAGATATTGTAGGCACTCTCAGGCCCGATGAGAAGGCCATCATGACATACGTTTCCTGCTTCTACCACGCTTTCTCGGGTGCGCAGAAGGTGAGCTTTGCCGGGGAGGGGGGCAGCTGCGCGCTTGGGGCCAGCCGCTACTAACACCGCACCTTCGGTCTCCCCGAGGGTGGTCGCGCTGCTGCACGGCTTCTGGAAACGTCCGTACGGGGACGGCTTTAGCTCCGCTTGGCTCGGGAGAAGGGCAAAAACGCAAACCCCTCGGCGGGGAGGAGCGCCGGGGGTGGCTCCTGCGCTGGAGGAGTCTTTCCAGGCGGAGCGGAGCCGGGCTCGTGTCACCGGACGGGGCAGGAGGTGACGCGGGTAAACCGAGAAGAGCCCCAGTCCCGGTTCGCGCGGCCGCCCGGCGCTCCGGTGCGTCTCTCCGGCGCAATCCGGGCTTGCGAGAGCTCGAGGCCACGTCTTAAATCAGCTTTACCCGAGGGCGTGGGGAGAGGAGAGGGGGGGACGGTGTTCCCTCCAGCCCCGTCTGAGACCTTCGTTAGGCAGCCTCGTTAGACCGGCGCTCGGGACCGGGCGTGAGATCTGTCACGGTGTCGGGGCGCTGCCTGTCGCCGTGGGGTGCTCGGCCGCCCTTTCCTTTCCTTCCTTTGCCGAACCCCCCCACTTTAGACCCAAAATGGGGCTGGCGCGCAGCGCCTGCCTTTAAGAGGCAGCGCTGTTTGTGGCAATTACCGTTTTTGCGTTAATCGGAAGGATTCGGGAAATACGTGAGCCTCTTGGATGGGCTGGCGGCCTGCGGAGGGCTGGGGCAGAGCCCGAGCCTCGGCGTGAATCGGAGCAATCCGGGTCTTGAGCCGCACGGCCGAATTGCGGCCAGAGCGCCCCCGGCGCGGCCGGCGCCGAGCTTGAGGGTGGTTAATGAAGTTTGGGGTTAATTTACTGCCTGCGGCAGCAGCAGCAGCAGCAGCCGCCTGCATCTGGAGGGCTGCAAATCCCAGCCTGGCCCGTAGATTTGATTCTTGCCGGTCCGTTCCCGGCCGGCTTGCTCTCTCTCCTCGTCAGCTGCCCTCGATTAGCTCCGGGAACGCGTGCGGTTCCCTTCTGCGCCGTGCGGGGAGCGTGGCTAACGCGGTTCAGCCGTACCCGGGGCAGCCTCCCGTCTCCCTCCTGCCTTTTCCTTGGCGGGTTTCAGACCCCCCCATGCCTAGCTTTTCTCTTTTTATTCATTTATTTCGCTTTTCCCCTGTGGCGACTCGTTTTTCCTCTTCCCCATCCTTCTGTAGACCCTCTCCACTCTTTCTGTTGATGTCTGGCTTTCAACTCCTCTCCTTGGACCCTTTCTGTGCTGCCTGCCAAGGTACTCCATCCCCCAGGCTTAGCTTTTCTGCCTCCTCCTCACCCTCCCCACCCACTGTCGAGAGGATCTGCCTTCGCGGAAGAGCGGAAGACTTGAGGGATGGTGCTTAGAGATGGGTAAAACACGAACAAAAAGAGGAGCAGCCTGCGGGTGGAGAGCAGGGAAGGAAAAAAACGCCGGTCTCGCTCGCCGTGGTGGCGCGCGCGGCGGCGTGGCCGCGCGTTTTTGGGGGCTCCCGGCGCTCGAGAGCCGAGTTTGCCGTGGAGCCGTTGGTGAGGCGTTCTCGCGCGGAGGTGGCAGCGATGCTGGAGCCGTGCTGGAAGCGATGGTTTCGGGGAGCCCGCGCTGCGTCTCCCCTGCGCGGTGCCGGGAGATCCTCCGCACCCGGCCGGGGCTGCCGGAGGACGATGCTCTTGCGGCTCCCAAATCCCCCTCAGCCCGTTGGGAGCGCAGAAGGGCTCCGGTTGGGATGGGGACGGGCGGGTTTGGGGCACCGCAACCTTCCGCGGCTCTGAGTGTGTGTCCCCCCTCCCCTCTTCTTCCTCGTGCTGCTCTTCCCCTCCAGGCCGAGACCGCGGCGAACCGCATCTGCAAAGTGCTGGCCGTCAACCAGGAGAACGAGCACCTCATGGAAGACTACGAGAAGCTCGCTTCCGACGTAAGCCGCCCGGCCGCCCCCTCACCGGCGGGGCCGGGGACACCCCTTCCCCCTAAAACCGCCGTCCGTCTGCCTGTTCCCCACCTCCCGCCCATCCCATCCATTCCCGCAGCTGCTGGAGTGGATCAAGCGCACCATCCCTTGGCTGGAGGACCGCAGCCCGCAGAAGACCATCCAGGAGATGCAGCAGAAGCTGGAGGACTTCCGCGACTACCGGCGGGTCCACAAGCCCCCCAAAGTGCAGGAGAAATGCCAGCTGGAGATCAACTTCAACACCCTGCAGACCAAACTCCGGCTGAGCAACCGGCCTGCCTTCATGCCCTCCGAGGGGAAGATGGTCTCGGTGAGCAGCTCCTTCAGCATCCCGCACCCCGGGAGGGTTGGAAGTAGAGCTGGGGGAGCCGACGGCCATGAGCTGCCCGCCCTGGTGGGCTCCACCACGCTGCCGTTGAGAGCGTGGCAGCCGGAGCCGCTCTCCGCCGCTCCCAGAGCGGGTTTTGGGGGTGGACTCCTCTTCAGCTTCTCCCAAAACCCGCGCTGGTGGCAGACGGGGCTCCCAAAGTGGCCAGAACGGCTTCAGAGGGGCACGTGCCTCCGCGGCCGTCAGCGCGGGGAGGAGGAGGGGACCCCGCGGCCATCGGTGTGGGTCGGAGGGGACCCTGCGGCCATCGGTGTGGGGAGAAAGGGACCCTGCGGCCATCGGTGGTGGTTGGGTGATGAGGTGGTGGGGCAAAAGCAGCCCTTCCCACCCCGGCGGTCCCCTGAGCCCCTCTGCCCCATCCCCAGGACATCAACAACGGGTGGCAGCACTTGGAGCAGGCCGAGAAGGGCTACGAGGAGTGGCTGCTGAACGAGATCAGGCGGCTGGAGCGGCTCGACCACCTGGCGGAGAAGTTCAGGCAGAAGGCGTCCATCCACGAGGCCTGGACCGAAGGTAGCGGGTCGGGGGGGACACGCCGGGAGCGGGGGCTTTAGCGTCCGTGGCAGTCGGGTCACTCCCTGCAGCGACGGAGCCCTCGGAAAGCAGCTTCGCCCTTTTAAACTCCGCCGGCCGCCCCTGCTCCTCGAGGGGCAGGAGGGACCCTCCGCGCCGTGGGGCTGACGCGGTGGCGAGCTGCGGGTGAGGGCCAGCGGCGTCCCCGTCCCCTGCTCCGAGCGCGGCACCTCTCGGAGACGCCCGTCGTTATTTCAGGGCTCCTGGAGGTGTATAAGTTTGGGCGGGTTGGGGAAAGCTGCCGGTTTGGGTCCCATCTTCCCAGGAGATGCCACCAGGGTGGCCTCCTGCGAGCCGGAGGAGTGTCCTCGCTGCCTCTCCCGGCGCGTACGGAGGGGGACGAAGCGCTGCCGGGGGAGGTGACGGCCGTGGCTGCCCTGTCCCCAGGCAAGGAGGCCATGCTGAAGCAGAAGGACTACGAAACGGCCACCCTGTCGGACATCAAAGCCCTCATCAGGAAGCACGAAGCCTTCGAGAGCGACCTGGCGGCGCACCAGGACCGCGTGGAGCAGATCGCCGCCATCGCGCAGGAGCTCAAGTACGGCCCCGGCACGCGTTGCTCTCCGCAAAAAAAAAAAACAAAAAACCAACCAAAAACCCCTCCGTTTTTGGGGGTCTGCCGGCAAAACCCGGGCCGTGGCTCACCTCCGAGCGCCGCGCCGGCGGCCGCCTCCTCCGCACAGTGCCCCTATTGTTCTGCCCGTCCCTTCCCCCTCCTGTTTTCTCCGCTGCCAGAATACGGTTATTGTCGGGCGGCCCG
>RSEF01000029.1:35430-56965 GCA_003993805.1 Himantopus leucocephalus
AGAAGGGGAGTGGAAGATGGAGAAAGGGGGGGAAAGTTGGAGAAGAGGAGGGTGAGAGAGCGTGGAGCTGGGTTTGGGGGGCTCCTGAGGAGCTGGGGCGGTGAGCGGAGGGACGAGGGAGCTGCGCAGTCCCGGGGAAAGCGGAGGAAGCGGGGAGGGGGACGTGGGGCCTGCCCAAACCCTCGGGGCTGGGGGGCAGTGCAGGCAGGGCAGGGGGGGCGAGCCCCGACATGGAAGGGAGCCCTGGAATTCGAGGCGAGGCAGGAGGGGCGCTGGCGGCGGGTGGGGAGGCCGAGGGAAGGGTAGGGATAGGGCTCTGCCTTCCTCCCGAACACTCCCCGGCCTAAAAATAGGCAAAATTGTGGGTTATGGGGTGTTGCGGTCTGGGCGCCGCGCCGGGCCGCCTGTCAGGGATCCTTACGGAAATCTCTTGTTCCCGTGCAGCGTCTCTCACCGGAGGATCCCGGCATGCTTAGCTGAGTCGGAAGAGAGTCTCCCCTTCCTCACAGGTAGGAAACGGAGACAAAATCGTGTGCTCGGAGAGGCCCTTTCTCCCTGGGGCTCCCGTCGCCACGCGTCGCTCTTCAGAAGTCCTTATTCCGCGCGTGCGCTTTGCGATGCGGTGTCGGAGAAGGGTCTTTCCGTGCCGGGGTGTGTCTGATGCTCTTCCCCAAGCGCAGGCGGGAGGAGAATCCAGAGAAGCACCGTCGCCGTCGTTGTTAGGTGCTCGTAGAAAAGCTGTCGGAGCCTCCTCAGCTCTCTGAGGTGTGGAAATCGGAACAGCCCCTTCTCTGCGCGCTCGCTGACACGCCGGGGTCCAGCTGAGTGGCAGCGGGTTGCAGGAAGCAGAGAAAAACATCCCAGAATTGTTTTTTCTGGTGTCTTTTATCTTGCATTCCCAGTTCTGTGTGTTTTTCTATGTCCGTTAGTGTTCGCAGGGCACTTTTGTTCCCCGTAGCCAGGCGAGTTAACGGTTGGTTGAGCTGCAGAGCCCCGGGGTAAATTTTTCCAGCGTTTCATGCAACTTTGGGCCAGGCATTTGGAGGCAGCCTGGTGCTGTTGCGCAGGGTCTGGCATCCCTCAGGGCTGCTGTAACTCTTCTGTCTCGCACCAAACCCCTCAAAAACGGGGGTTTGCCCCAATTTTGGCACATCAGGAGCAGGGCAAGAATAGAAATTGCCGCCTACAAAGTCCTCTGAGGTGCTCCCATGGCCGCAAACGTGGGGCAGCGGTGCCGCACCGGCCAAAACTCTGCCGGAGCTGGTGCCGGAGACTTGACGCGTGCCCGATGCAGGTACGGTTTTTGGGCTGTGAAATTGTTAATTTGTGTAATTCCGTTCCCTGTGCCCACGAGTTCACCCGACTGAACGTATCCGCAGCTGGAGGTAATTGCCCTGCGCTTCGTTTTCTGCGTGTTCCCACCGCCGGTGGTGCTTTGTTTGTGGAAGGGAAATGAGAACAAAACGAGAAAAGTTTTCAGTTGTGTTTTGCCTGTAATTTACTGGGTTTTGCAACAATTAACCGGGTGGGCTGCAGGGCCGCGGAGGGACTCCGGCAACGCCCTACGTGGTAGGCTCATAAATAAGTGCAAATTGGAGTTATTGAGAACACCCAGCTGTGGAGCGCGGCGGTGGGGAGGATGCAACTGACCTTAGGAGAGCTGTGGAAACACGCGCGCACACAAAAAAAAAAAAAAAGAAGGTTTTAAATAAAGCCCCAAAATTTGAACGGTGGCCAAAGAATTAGCTGCTGGCTGCCAGTACAAACATTAACTAATCCTGGCAGCCTTTTAAGGCAAGTATCTTTAGTTCTGGTTAAGAAGTAAAGTTGTTAGATGTATGGATCGTCCCCGGCGCAGGTTGAGGGTCTGGGAACTGCGGATAAATGCCACGTAGGAACAGGACCGCGGAAGGTGGTACCCGGTGGGGGCGTAACGTGAGGCTGTGCGAATCCGTGGCCCGTGTCGCACGGAGTCGCCTTCCAACCTTCGGAAAGATCCCTCAGAAACCTCCCGGCTCTGCCGAGGAGTTACCACCCCGTGACTCCCAAATAAAGGTAATTAATTGGAATGTATTTTGGCGTTGAAATAGCGGCAGAAGTTTCCAGGGAAGATGCCGATGGGATAACGACGTCTCAGGTTGCCTTTCCCCTCTGCCGAGTGGAAACTGCTCTGCTCCCCCTCCCGTGTCGTTCCGAGTTCCCAGATGTTTTCCAGATACCGGTTATCTTTATTTGCATTTGCGGAGGTGACATTTATTTTACCAGCGCTTATCAAATCTGCCAGAAGGAAGCCGTCTCTCTAAAAATAAAAATAAAAAATCACAAGGGTTTTGCTCCGAACCGTTGGATGCGCTTCGTTGCCGTGTTGGTGACTCGTTTATTGACGCGCGGGCTCCGCGAGCCGTGGGTTTGCCTGTTTAGAAGGTGGAGATCTCGTCGCCGACGGCTCGCTAATTGCTGCCCACCTCGCTGGGGATGAGCAGAGCGGATCAGCGCAGCCCGAAGCCTGGGCGCCGCAGGCTCGGGAGCTGTCAGAGGGCAAGGCAGGGCCAGAGGAGCTCGGCGCTGGAAGGGACGAGGTTTGGGATGGGGCAGCTCGGCAGCACGTTAGTGGGATGTCCCTGCGACACGCTTTTCACTTTGCCGGCCGGGATCCTCCACGCTTGACTTTTCTGATGAATAATTTAGGTGTTTGTGGGTGTTTGGCAGAGGGGGTGGGAGGGGAGGACGTGTATTTTTACATCACCGCTGGCGGTTACCGCTTACGTGGAGCCTTTGTGGCTGATTTAGCGCTGCCGGAGAAGAAACAGATCTCTCTGAACGTCTACGGGATGTTCCTGGTGCTGCGGGGGATCGACACGCCGCCGTGCTCACGTCCCGGCATGGAAAAAAAAAGAGCAGCTTTGATCACACGGTGCATTTTCTCCCCAAATCTAGAGGGATTTCCCGACTGCACCACCGGGTTCCGTGTCCTTTCTCCCAGTGCGTCCGGAAAATGACGTGGCTGCGGGTCCTGGCTCCGCGGCGAACTTCGCCTCCCCGTCGAGATCGCTTGGCTTTGGGGCCGCATCCTCGGCGCTCGGAGGGAAGGACGCATCCCCCCAAAGTCCCACCTGGCTCAGGGAAGAAATCCCAGGGACGTTTTCACGGCTTAACCTGCAGCCTAATTACAGCCGCGTCGTTTTTATTTAATAAAAACTGATTTCTCCTGAGCTTAGGGGAGGAAGGGAGGAATATTTGCCGGCCGCCTCACGAATGGAGCCGTGGTAGGTTTAGTGTTTTCAAAGGCAGTTTTGGGTGGCACCGGCGCAGCTCAACATTCCAAACCACCGTCCTGTTTTCATAGATTTTGATTGATTGGCATAATTGGCAATTGGAACATTTTTGATTAACTCTGCGGCCCCTCGTGTGCTCTTTCTGCAGCTTTAAACCAAAGCCATCAAAGCTGCTTCTCCCCGAGTAAATGATTCGGGGCGTGAGTTTCTCACTCGGTTTCAGGGCGCTTGCGTTGCAGGCGGAGGATGTTTAAGTAACGATTATTTTCTCTAATAAAGTTGGACGTAATGAAAGTGTAATTCTTTTGAACTGTGCTCGCTCCGCTCTTCCTTTCCCCGTGTCGTGCACTTACACGGTGCACATAAGCTATAATTTCTTTAAATGATGTAAGGGGCTAATTAAAGGTTTTACTTGACTAATCAGCTTGCACTTTAATTAGCACCAAATGGTAATCGCTTGCTGAAACATAAATTGACTTCTCGGCTGCCTGTTACGGGAGCACCCAGCCCGCTCCGGCGGGGCTGTCGGCAAAGGGGCGCGGGGGTGCTGTGCCTCCCGTCCCGGCTTCGTTAACCCCAACGCCAGCATGGCCGTTAACGAGTTGTTGCCAAAGACAGAACCTCGCGGTTTTGCCTTCCTCGTGTGCAGCGTGCTCCGTCTGGGCAGGCGGCGTCAAATTGGGTCGTTAAAACCTCTCGGTCTGACGAAGCGGGGAGCGTTGGCCGGTGCCGTACCTGCTCGGAGCTTTTATTTCCCGGTTTTCTGAGGCCGGGCTGTGGGATGTCTCATCTTGCCGGAGCGCTCCCGGCTCATTTAGAGCGCTTGTAATTAACGCCCCGTGCAGGGAAGGGGGGGGGAAGAGCTGGAGATGGCCGTGTCAGTCCCGGTTCGCATTCTTCGCGTGCCTCGCTCCCCTCACCCTGCAGCTTCTGGCTTGGAGAAAACCTTGTGTTTTAAAAAAGGAAAACAACCCAGCTGAGCCCAGCCACAAACTGGGGCTCCGTGGGACGTATTTGGGTCCGGTGGCGTCGGAGAATTGACGGAGAATTGCGCTGTGACGAAGCACAACTGTCCCCAGCGAGGACACGGAGGTATGCGAGGGGTCTGACGTGTCTCCGTCTCGTTACCGCCGAAGGGGCCCTGGGTTTTGTGCTCTTGTGGGGGTTTTTTTCCCCTCTTTTCCTCCCTGAAACAAATACTTCAGCTGATTAAAATGTTCTCGCCTTACAAACTGCCTCCAAGTGACTCCTCCTCTTTCTTTTGAGAGCAGGCTCCTGCAGAATAGCTGCTGTGGCGGGAGGGGGATTTAACAAGAACTCCTGGATCCCCGACCCATCGCCTCCCCTCCGTCTCCCGGAGCTTCCTAACGGTCTTTCGCTAACGAAGAGCGGCGCGGTAATGTGGCAACCTGGCTTTGGCATCCATAAGCGGCGGTGGCAAGGCTGCGGTGTCAAATCCACCGAGAAATGCCCTCTTTTTTTCTGGCGTCTTCCCCACCGGGCACATCCGCGGTGCCGGAGCAGCGTGGGTGTAGAGGAGGATGGCGGCGGCGGTGGGATGAAGGCCACGCTGACGCTGGGGGAGCCCGGGGCCAGCCGCAGAGCATCCCTCCCTCACCTCCCGCTCTGCGCACGTGATTTAACGAGGTTCCCTCTGCGGCCGGGCGGGAGGGACGTGGCGGGTTTAGGAGCCTGGCATAATTTGGGCTGGCGGTCCCCGCTCGGCACGTCAGGACTCCGTCTGCGTCAGCGAGGTCGAGGGTTCGTGCAGGGACCCCTCTGCCCTCGGAGCAGAGAGGGAGCAAGAAGAGGAGGCGGCCCACCCCGCGTCTTCCTGGCTCGAGAAGGGATTTTTCAACCCAAACCGTGTTTAGAGGTACAATCCGCTGCCAGGTTGCATTAAAATCATCATTACGAGTAATTCCCCTGCGAGGCTGCTGGGACAGCGAGACGGGTTGCGGACAAATGGAAGGGACTTTGGCTTCCCTGGTGCTTGTTTATCCTCTGAAGCTTTCCGTCGCCTGTCAGCCCTCTCCCGGGTTAGGTGACGTCCCGCGGAGCTCCTTCCCCACGCAGTTACCGACCTTTCGCTGCTCCTGGCGTTATCTGGTTTCGATAAATAATAATAGAATGAAAACGACGCGGTTTCGGCACTCTCCCTCCCACACAGCCTCTCCTTCGGCGGGGTCTGGGGGACCCCAGCCTGCGTTTTGGGGTGCCAGCATGGCTGTGGGCTACGCAGCCGACCGAGGGCTCCCGTCCTCCGCGAAGGAGCCCCGAGAGGTAACTCCGGAGCGCGGTGGCTCCGAGCTTGCCGAAGGCTAATCAGGTTTTGTCACCAGCCCAAGGTCGAGCCCGTACTCGCTTTTCTCGTTTCTTTTTTTTTTTTTTTCTTTTTATCCATTGCTGAAGAGCTGGAGCATCTGAATTAAATAAATGGGGGAACCTTGGACGGTTTTGTTTACTTCCCCGGTGGCTTAATGCCTCGTTAAGCCCGTCGGAATAAAGATATCAGCTACAGATCGAGTTCCTCTCCTCCACCCTTGACCAAAGGGATCTTCTGCGTGCGGAAGAACCTGTTTGTCCTGGCCGGGATAGGTGGGAGGAGAAGATGCCAGATATAAACTGGGACACTCTTTCCTCCTCTTTTTTTTTTTTTTTTTTTTNTTTTTTTTTTTTTTTTTTTTAAAAAAATCAGTTTGGAACTTCCTCTTGAAGTCGCGCTCCGGGGTTTGGTTAACCCAGAGTCACGGGTGCAATAGCTCCTCGGCTGTTGGGCAGTTATTCCTCATCCCCTGTCCCAAACCAGCCCGTCTTCCCGAGGTTTTCCACACCAGTTCTTAAACCGTTTCTGCTCCCGGAACAGACATCCCCAAAACAGCAGGCGATTTGCATTTCTTGCCCTGAAATGACAACCTTTTAATTAAAAAAAAAAAAAAACAACCTGCTTTCTGCGTTGCCAGGTATGGAGTAGGATGGGGTTTCCTTAGTTTTGGATCTTTTAGGTTGGATTTTGCTCCAGGGTTGCCGCCGTCGCTCGAAAAGCGGTGCTTTCGCCCGGCGAGAGCAGCCGTGCGCGGAGCCGGCCCTCGGGGCCGAGCTGCCGGGACTCTTTGCTAATTAAAACCGACGTAGGTACCCAAGCGCAGATTGAGATCTTGGCTCTGGGCCCTTCTCTGTGCTCCCGGCTGGCGTAGGTGTCGGTCTGCAGGGTTTCCAGGAAGGATTTGGGGCCGGGACGGCAGCTGGGGGGCTCCTGGAGCTCCAGCGCTCCCAGTCCTCCCACCCCTGCGGCTGGAGATGCTCTGCCTCCACGTACGGACCTTGGGTCGTGGTGAAAATCGCTGCTCCGGCGGCTCCCAGGGGCCTCCCGCCTCCGCGGCCTCTCAGCACGTCGTCTCCGCTCAGAAACGAGCTCCGCGCGTCCCTCCGAGCCGGTTCCCTGTTTAATTTCGGCACTAATTATTTTCGGGTGCCCTGGGGTGCGCTCCTCTTGCCCTTCTTCCCACAGCAGCGGAGCGGGGATTAAAGGAACGAAGAATTTCCGAGCGTCGGCCAGCTCGGGGAGAAACACTGTTTGAATTTAATGGTGGGGAAAGCGGAGGTTCGAAGGTGGAGCGGGATTTGGGCGATATCCCACGCCGGGGGGTCACCTGGAAAGGCAGAGAAGAGCCGAAGGATCGATTTGTGTCCGGAGCCAATTTGGGAGAGTGATTTCCCAAAGCGCCCTGAGATTTCGTCTCCCCGCGCGTCCCTCCGTGCGGCTAATTCTGCTTTAAAGGGAGAAATTCGGTCCGCCACGCTTCTGCCTGTATCTCTGGAAACCGAGATAAGGGTAATTGGAGCTCACGCTTCGAGGCACAAATTGTATCCGCGGGGAATGGCAGGACCGGCCCGTTTCTGGTGCGATATTGTGCCACCGTGTTTCAAGGGGGAGTTTCTGGGTGGCTCTGTGCGGGGAGGGGAGGATTGCACCCGTCCCACAAAGCTTTAGAGAATCGGGTAAAATGCGGCGTTCGCCGAATCAAAGTTGGCGGACTTGATTTTCGGGCAGAGCTCTTGGTGGGTACGCCACAAACCAGGTGTGCCCCGTTTCTTTTTTCTACAAAATACTCTGATAGTTTTGGGAAAATCCCACCGCCTTCACTGTCGTACCTTCCTCTCGCGCTGCTTTGGGGTTTCGTGAGCGCGGTAAGCTGGTTGCGTGAAGGATGCCAATCCTTTTCCGAAGCTTGCCGGCAGCGGCACCTTCTTCTCTGGAGACCTCGGAGCTCTGCGTAATCACCTTCCGCTGGGAGAAGCCGGTGTTCTCCTGCTCTACTGAAGGGCAAACCGACGTGCCCAGAGGTGCCTCGCTCCCCTCTTGCAGAGCGAGTCGGGAAAAGAGCCGGCGACAGACTCCCAGAAACCTGTTTGTGGGCCTTAAAGCGGGGAAAGGACTCGAGTCCTGGTGGGGCTGGGTGGAAAAAAGGCAAAAAATTACAATTAGTTTCTTACTCGAAGCCTGAGCTTTCCGCCAGGAAGAAAATGCTGCGCTGGGCGGGTTTTTGTGCGTGCTGGTAGCTGTTTCGGACTCTGCGGAGCGTCAAATGCGGCTGGAAATAGGGAGGCTCCGTGTTTGCCCAGCTCTGAAACAATATTTTGATTTTTCTGGCTTAACCCTCGCTCCACCGACGGCTGCGCTTCGCCAGAGCGATTTCTTT
The DNA here is from genome assembly GCA_003993805.1 of Himantopus leucocephalus. Taxonomy (NCBI): domain Eukaryota; kingdom Metazoa; phylum Chordata; class Aves; order Charadriiformes; family Recurvirostridae; genus Himantopus; species Himantopus leucocephalus. The sequence continues at coordinate 43,409 of RSEF01000029.1, forward strand.
CTTGCAGCAGGTCACAGCCAAAACCCTGCGGTATCGAGGCGATTATACCGGTAAAAAAATCAATCAGGAGATTTATCCAGATAAGAAATAACCTGTCAAAAATCCCCATTCTGTTTCCTAGCAGGCCGCTCCCCGATTTCAGACCCGGAGGTGCCGCAGCCGTCCCCAGTTTCACCCAGCGTCGCAGAGTCAACTGGCGGCTCGCTGTCGCGAGCTCTCTTGACTCCAGACTTGATTTATTCCTTAAAAACCACCCCGACAAAACAGCCTCCTGCCATCGTTTCCGACGGGGTTAAGGTTTCGCCCCCCTCCTCCTGGTCGGCGGGGTGGCTTGGGAGGGAGCTCGGCAGGCTCTCGCCTTCCCTCCCCGCAAGCCCCGGCTTGTCGAGGTCGGCCGGCTCCTGCACCTGAAACTTCTGCGCCAGCGTTTTCCCCGCGCTCGGGGCGGCAGCGGCGATGTCTCACTGTGGGGTGCCGCCGGCGGGGGTCACGTAGCCGCAGCCACCGACTCGGTGGTCCTTTTAATGCTTTTTCGCCCGTGCTTCCCCGTACAGTCGGAGCCGTCGTGCCGGGGCGGTGGGACGGCGCTGGGGTGCCCCTGCGCGGCAGCTCGGTGTCCCCTCAAGGACAGAGGAGACAAGGTGGCAAACGCCTCGCCGTGGCCGCAGGTAAAACACCCCGGCGCTGCTCCGCGCCGCGCCGGTGGAGCTCGAACCCTGCTGGAGTTGTGGGGACTTGAGCAAAGCTTTGATGTGCCGGTGCCCTGCGTCGCCGCGTCCTGCGGGCCGGAAGTTTTTGCTTTGGGACAACAGGATTAAAGAAAATTAAATCCCCTTTTGATGGAGCTTTTGAGGCTGCTGTCTGGGGAGGTGCGTCGCCTCCGAAACCAGGAGGATCCTTGCAGGGGTTACTGAGTACTTCGGATGCTTTGAATTCCAGGATTCCTCTTCCGCTCCATCCTCCGCCTGCCTGCGGATATCGGGTTCGTTTGAGCGGTAATCGGTTGTTTAATCCATCCCGAGCACTGCGCCGTCGCCCCGCCGTGCGGCACGCTCCGGCAGCCTCGGCCAAGTCCCCGTTTTGGGCCACGAGCGGCCCGGCGCGGGGCTGGAAGGCTGACACCTCTCCTCTTTGAAGGTTGCCACTCCCAGCGCGGGACAGTTCCCTCCTGGCTTGTGCAGAGCCAGCCGGGCCAGTTCAACCCGCCCTCGCCGGCAGGTTAGACGAACCCCGGCCAAACCTTACGCTTCCACCGTCTCGGCGAAGCAGGCGTCGACGGCCTCGGCTGGAAGAGGACGCCCGTCTCTGCCGCTCCGCTTCAGGGTTGTCCTTCGAGATCTTCCATCCGCGGAGAATGTGACACCCTCGAGGAAATCCCGGGTTTCCAGCTGAGCTGCCGGTGGCACTTCTGGTACAAGGTAATTTATCAGCAGGTACGAAATCTTCCTGGCAGAGTTCTCGAGCCGTCGATCGGGGTTTTTAAAGCCGAGTGGAAGAACAAAGGCTGGAGCAATGTCAGCTTGAAGCCGCGTGAGAAATTTATTGCCAAATAAAAGGCAATAGCGGGGCCGAGCCCGTGTCCTGAAGTCTCTGGAATAGCTGATACATCGCTTTTTTCCGCCGATATTTTGAAACTTCGTTGTGCGAGCGAAGCCTGCTTCAGCTTCTGGCAGGGTCGATGTAAGTGGAGTTAATTTGGGAGATAAGCTTTTGTTCCGGGGCTCTGAGGCGCTGCCGGGATGTGCTTATGTGGTGGGAAGGGACTAATTCGGCAGCACCGAGCGGGCAGGCGTGCCGCGGGGCGCCTCAGGATCGTCTGCAAGGTGAGGGTTAGGAAGACGTGCGCCTTCGCTAGTTTTGTTCGGATTCTGAAAGGTTTGGGGGCTAGCGCTGTGTCTTTGATGCGCTTTTATCTTCCTATGGATTAATTAGTGTGTTTCACAAGGCTCTGAAATTGATGCTGGGGGCTCTTTGTGCTCTTGGCAGCTGAAGAGAGCAGCTGGTGAATTTTTGTAGTGGCAGCAGCTTTTGAAGACGTGCGAATCAGAGGGTTTTAAGCCGCCGCCTGTTCGTTAGTGACACAAGAGAAATAACTTTCCGGAAGGACAAATGGGTTTTGCCTCTCACGTTAACAGACGCATCGCGGCTCAAGTTCATCCCGGTTCTACGCTGCTGTTTTTCTCCTTCCCAAAACAGATAAAACGGGGAACGCGTGAGTGCTGAAATACAATCTCGAGCTCCTGGGGAGCTTGGGGTGAATTCGGGGCTTTTCACCAAGCAGGGTAACATCTTGGATCGCTGCGGCCGCGATTCTCTGTTCAGGTTTTTAAGCAAACCACCTTCTCCCTCCGAGCAAGCGCGCAGCTCTTGCATCCCAAAAGGCTCCGGCGCCACCGGATCCAGGCTCAGGAATCCCCCCGGCGCGGGCGGCTGCTGCCGTTGGAGACCTCCGGAGCGTCAGGATCCTGGTGACGCCAAGAACACCCTGCTTGGGCTGCACCGAAACACGCTCCCAACACCGGTGGCACTCCGGTATCACCTCCCGCCGAGAGCTCGTCACGCATGAGATCGGAGAGGGAAATGGTGGGAGAGGTTAGTTTTCATCTGATGATCTTTTTTATTTTGTCCCCGGACACCACATCCTTCTGATGCCGTTCTCGGAAAGCTTCCAAGCGCCAATTAGCAGCCCGACGGTGGTACCGAAGATATTTTGATCCCACGAATATTCTGAAAGAGAAGAAATATGGGGCAGATCAGCACAAATGGGAAGTGCGCAATCTCGTCGTAAACCGTGATAGATGAATAACTCCCGTCTGTGGGGTTTTTTTTTACCGCCGCTCCCCCCTGCAACTTGTAAAAGGCATTTGAATAAAAATAAGACCTTCTCAGCTGTGAGACTTCGTCGGGCTCTGTGGGATGGAGTTGGCGGAGGCGCAGCCGCGGAGGCTCGACTCTTATCACCCGCAGGTGCCCGCTGCTCTCCTCTGCCCGCTTCGTGGTGGTGGTCTGGCACCTTCCCGGCAAACGCCGATGGGGTGGACTGTGCCCAGGGGAGGCTGCGAGCCACTCGAGCGCGGCGGGCTGCCGTCGATTTGCGACGCTGGGCAAACCTCCCAAGTTCGTTTGCGAGATTCGCCGGCTCGTTGCGCCAATTTGAGGGTGTTTTCCTTTGAGCGAACAGCGAAGGGAAGAAAAGAGAGGAGCGAAATACACAACTCCGACAGCAAAGCCATGCTTTTCTGTGCCGGAGAGGGCTCAGGCACCGTTCCTCCTCTCGGCGAGCGAGACGGAGAGTGCGCACCGCCTCATGGGACCCGCCAATTAGTGCTGCTTTCGTTTAGCAAATGGCATCGCTCCCGTTCAGCCAGAAGACGGAGGAAGAAGCAGAGGCTTGAGGCAGCAGGGTTGTCATCCTCACCCTTAGGAGAGGCTCCGATGCCCAGGTGAGGGGCTCCTCGGCTCATCCCCCTGCAGAGGGTCCGGGTTGCCCCCGGCATCCCCCGGCCAGGCTTCGTGGCTCACGGATCTCAATAAGGGCTCTTAAAACCAGCTGAACCCACAGGAGCCGGGGCCGCAGCTCGGCACTCTTGGCCACCAAGAGTTTGGTTACCGCCAGTGTGTACCAGTGGTCCCCGCCGACGGGCACGCTCCGCTGGCGTGCTCTCTACCCGCACTCCGGGGGCACGGATGTGTTTTTGGGGGGCTCTTGGAAGCGTGGTGTGGCGAAGGGCTGCTGCCCTGACCAGGGAAATACCCGGGCGAGCCGGGCTGGGAGGGCCGGTTCTTCCTGCCGGGATAGCCGGCGGGTTTCTACCGGCTCTCGCCTGCCCTTTCCCTCTCCTTCCTTCCCCGTCTCTTGATCCGCAGCCACCCGGAGGGGCACTTGACTGGCTGCTTTGTTTCAAATGTTGCTGCCTCATTGGTTCCCGGCTCAAATCTCCTCTATTCCTTCTCCGCTTCTCTCTCCAAAGCTTCGTCTTTAACCCCTCCGAGCCTTGCGGCGGCCGTGCTGCCGTCTCCTCTCACGGCTGTTCGCTCTCCTGACGGATTACCGGCCTCGCGGCGTGGGCGAGAGTTCAACAGCGGCGACGCTCCCAGTCCCGGAAAATGGTAATAACGCCTGTTAAATCGCGGGGCCGTAGCGCCGGCGTTAGTCACCGTCTCGGGCGGGCGGCGATGCTGGGAAGCTGTTATTTCAGCCGCTGACTTCGGAGCGGGACAGGCTTCGCTCGGTGAGCAGTTTCGCCTCCCCGGACCCCCTTTTTGGGGTACGCCGGGGTGTCCCGCGCTGCCCTCCCTTGTGCCGATCCGTCCCCGGCATCCCAACTGCCGGAGAGGGGAAGTCTGGTCGTGCCGGTGTGAGCCGGGAGCAGCGTCTCCCTGCGAAACTGGTTCCGGAGGGTGATAAGAGCGGGTTGGGAATTAGGTGAAGCCGGGAAAGTGGGGAGAGCCATGTGCCAGGACCACCGCGTTGCCCAGGTCCCCCCGTGGGGCCAAGAGCGGCTGTTGGGGTCCGGGACCGGGGTGAGGGTTCCGGGAGCACAGACTCCGGCCGGCTTGGGGAACCGCAAGGGGATCGCCCCCATCCCGATGTGCCCCCCGGCCCCGATCCTGCGCTCGTCCCCCCGTCGCTCGCCGGTGCTGGGGGAGGCGCTTTGGAGTTTGCAGCGTCAGGAGTCGGCAGCGCTGCCGCCGGCCGGGAGCCTTCAACCGGAGCTCCAGCGCAAACTGCCACCCCCCCACACCCCCCAGCCCCCCTTTTTGGCCACCCGTGCACAGTTTTGGGGGGGCTCCTCGATCCCCGAGCCCCTCTGGGGGCGAGAGCTTGGGGCGATCTCTCCCTCCTCCCCCTCTGGCTTGCAGGAAGCAGGAGGATGGTGAGGGTGAGTAATGTGGAGTCTGGCTGATTTTTTACATATTATTTTTTTTTAATAAGTTTTAACCAGGGTGTTTTGAGAGGGGGGGGGCTCTCAGAGGAGGTTTATTCCCTTTCCGAGCCGGAGCGGGGTCAGGCGGCTGTTGGAAACGCGCGGAGCAACAGGGGATCTCTCCATCTTGCCCGCTGGAGCGGGTCTGTTGTTCGTTAGTGGCGCTGCGAGGTGAGGCTGGTGTTTTGCGGAGGGGAACGGAGTTATTTCTGCCGAGGAGGAGGGGAGGGACTCTCATCTTCCCTGCGCGGAGCCGGGGCGGGGAAACCCGTTTGCCTGGGAAGGAAAAGTGGAAAAATTGAAAACCCAGCAAGAAGGGAAAAGCTGAACCCCCCCCCCATCTGTGCCGCGCGCGGAATCTGGACTTTAAAAACTGAATATCCCGTTGGCGCGGGTGTCCTGGGCCGCAGCTGCCGTGCGGGTTCCTGGCGAGGAAGAGCCGGTGGCCGGCTAACGCTTCCCAGCTGGTGGCAAGCGAAAGGTTCTTCTGGTGGTAGATAATGTCGCCTGCTGTCACGGTGGGAACGAGGGTCGGGGGCTTGTAAGACCCCCTAAAAACCCTCACGGTCCTGACCTGGCCTGAGGAGGAGACCTGAATGCCGGCGTCAGCGGTGAGTCGGTGCAGTGGGTGACGGTGACGGCACCCGGGGGGGTGTCCCTTTGCTCTCGGGGGATCCTGCGGGCTCCTCTGGCCTCAGAGGAAGCTCCGGGCGAGCTGAGCCGATGCCGGGGGCGGCCGGGACTCTGCATGGGGTGGTGGTTTTCTTTTCCCTAAACACCATGTAATTCGACCAACTTGTGAGCGCCTTTGGCTAAAATCGCGTCTCGAAATCCCACCTTTGCCTGCGCCGGGCGGAAAGTTGGTTGTTCGCAGGGGATGTGGCTCACGCTGCAGCTGCAGGACAAACGGCCCCTTTCTGCCGCGGCGGCTGCCGGACGGACCAGATGTTTATTTTGCTGGGCTCCGACGTGTTTAAAGAGGAGAGAGCGTGTGAACCGCATACGGCTGTGCCCGAGAGGTGTCCTGCGGCACAGGGACGCCGCTGCTGGGTCCCGCCGGGGATCTGTTAAATCTGTTTGCCACTGCCAGGACACTCCTGCCAACGAACGCTCACATCTGTCGGGTTTAGGTTTTAGGCAAAGGAACAAACTGCCTGCGTGCACCGCCGTCATCTTTCCCCCACGCGCACTTTATTTTTCATTTGAAAGGTGCTAGCAAACTCCCCGCCAGCGATAACCGTAGGTTTCGGGGTGTTCGTCAGCAGTGGAGAATATTCTGCCCTGTTTTGTTTACTCAGGGCTGCTAGAAGCGTTAGTTAATGGCTGACTAATTAAACAAAGCGGAGATAAAGGGAATCTGACCTGGGCCAGGACTGAGATGAGGAATGTGCATAGCTCTGGTGGAGGGGAGTATCTGGTGGAGAGAGGGGGAGATGTTAACCCGCTCTTAACCCCTTCCTCCTCCTGCCAAGAGCTCCGTCCCGCTGCCGAGAGCTCCTCCAGCCCGGGCTCTGCCCCCCTGCCCCTTCGCACTGCCTGTTTTCCCCCTCCCAGCCCCAAAAGGATATTTATTTTGTGAAGCCAAGGTAGATTTGGAGGTTGATTAATTAACTAGCCGTGTCCCGAGGTGCTCGGATGCTCCAGCCTCTGGTGTGCAGCTTGATGTGTATCCTCCAGGTGTATTTTCCTTAGAGTTCCCTGCAAAGCGAGCGGTTTTTAAACATCCCACTCACAGTTGAGCGATTATCTCCCCAAACCAGGAGACCCTTTGCCGTCCAGAAACGGGACTTCTGTCCACGCAGCAATTCTCCTTGCGTGCGAGGAAGGATCCCGTGCCAAGGAAGACAGCGTTTGGGAGCGACCGGCTCAGGTGAAAGGAGCGACCAGCCTTGCTTTTCCTTTCGGGCACGGGGATGGCACAAAACGCCCGTTCCTCCCCAAAACAGCGGCAGTCTGCCTGGCCTGGAAGCTACGGGAAGTCGGCGTGATGCTCGCTGCGGCGGTAACAGGATGAACCGAACAAAAGCGCCCGCCCTGCGCTGAGGTTTTAGCCATCGGGGTCTGCAAGGTAAAGTTTTCCTGGCTCGGGAACCCCATAAACCTGCTGGCTGCGCCCTCACGCCTTCGTTTACTCCCAATTAATGTGCGTGGTATGGTTCAGGATTCGCCCAAGCCGGAGTTCAGTTGTGCCGCAAACAGCCGGCAAGTGACTGCATCCGACCCCCGCGGTGAGCAGGTAAAATGGGGGATCGCAAATATACGGGATTGCCCTCGTTTTTGAAGGGCGACCGGGACGGAGGGTGGAGGCGTCCAGGCAGAGAAGAGCCTTTCCTAATGGATCGGGGATTTATTCAGAAAGTCTCAAAGACTGGGAAAGCTGGAGAGGAGGGAGCGCCTTTGCGGACGCCTTGGACCGCGGCGGGATGCCGGAGCACCGGAGTTGGGATTTCCTGCGTGGAGAAAGGGATTGTCTCGGGAGCTGTTGAGTTTCGCACCGGGCGGCCTGTCGGAAGCAGATTCAGGAGACTAAAATGGAAGGAAACGGCCACAATCGCCACCCGAAGGCAGTGAAAGTGGGAAAAAACAGATCCGCCCCACGGCAGCCCCGGCGCTGCCGCTCTCCCCACGCCCGCTGTGGGATTTCGGCGTTGTCCCTCCGTCCCCGTGTGTCCCAGGATCGTCCCCTTCTGCGGGATGGGGACGGCGTGCGTGTCACCCAGCTCCCCGAGGATTCAGCCTCTCGACTCGACCGAATTAAATCCCCTTCCGAATTTTGTCAGCTTACTTCTAGCCCGGTCCCCGGCACAGTCCGCCGTGAAACCCGCCGGCGGGATTCAGCACTAACTAAAGATCCCGCTGGAATCGCATCCTGCCGGCTGCAGCGTCGCCCCGAAATCTTCCTGCTGAGCTCCTTCGGGCACGGCTGGAGAGAGAAACGAACCTTAAATAGTGGCCTGAAATGCCCGGCTTCCTCGCGTTGGTTTTACTCGCCTGCCTCCACGTCCCCGAGCCCGTGTGGGAGGGGTGTGCTTCCTCCCCCGCCGCCTCCTTTTACCGCCAAACAAATAAAAACTGGTTTTTCCTCCGCCGACGGGCTTTTGCCGGTGAGACGGCCTGGCTGGAGCTGGACATGGCGAGAGGCTCACGCCACCGTGGCTTGGTGGGCTCGTCCCGGCGGTGGCATTCCGGTGCTCTGTGTCCCCGGGAAGGGGATTTTTTTGTGTGTGTGTGCTTTTTTTTTGATATTTTGAAGCCTGGACCGCTTCTCGAGTGAAATCGCTGACCTGCTTGTGGTTCCCGGCACGTTCAAGGTGGGTTAATTTGCAGTTTGGTCCTCTTCTTTCCCTGCGGGATGCACCCAAGGTGAGGAGCGTTGGTGTACGGGGGCACCGGGGTTCGCGCTGCAGCCCGNGCGCTGCAGCCCATTTAAAATCATCGTTTAACCCCCGTTAATTGCAGCACCTCCCACACCGCGGCTCGCCAAGTGCCGGCAGATCCCCGGCAGCGGCCGTGAACCGAGCTCTGTCATCGGCAGAGCCCACAACATGCCGGTGGTTACGGAGATCAGCTGGATTTGGCAACCGCTGGCAGACTTGGCAGCTCTCGGCGCCGTTGCCGGCAGTAGCCAGAGCGCCGAGGTGGAAATACCCGGTGCTACCGGTCTTTCCAGGCTGCGGCGAGGGCGTTTCGGCAAGGGGACGGTTGCCTCGCTCACCCCTCCATCTGCGGCCGCTGCGCCGGGACCCCACGTGCACAGGGCTGGACCCGGAGGACGCTCGGCGTGTGTTTAATGGGGGAAAAAATCAGAGTTTAAGGTCATTAAGGAGCATTTTGAGTGGCTCATCTTTCCCCTCGGCTCACGCTGGTTTTTAACAGGATCCGATGGCTCCAACCTGTTTCTCCCTGGCTCTCGTCCCGGTCGGGATATCGGCCGAGCCACGATGCGCGAGGGCGAGGGCTCGCTTTCCCCTGCGCTCGCTTTAACCCTGGGCGTGGTGGCTTGATTTATATTTATTATTTTTTGTCTTTTTCCTACCCCAACCCGGCAATTTCTTTCTTTCCCCTCCTGCTCCCAGGTCGGGAGGAGCGGGAACCGAGACCGCGCTGACTTCCAGCGTCTGCTCTGCTGCAGAAATTATTGAAACAATTCAAAAAACAACAAAAAACCACAAAACCAACCTGCAATTGTTGATTTAGGGGAGGATTGCCAGCGCCGCCAGCTCCCGCTGGGCAGGGTCGATGGTGTACCTTTGAGCCTGGAAGGATGCGGGTGTTCGGAGGGTGTAAACAAGGTTCTATTGTGCCGGACTGCGAGTGTTTACACCGGGAAAAACGGCGCCGGGGTCCACCCTGGGCCAGGCTTCCGCAGCCCTTCATCCTGGGAGACCGGGATGCGCGCAGGGGTGGTCTCAAATATGCCGTAAATGAGGAAAACTCGTAAATAAACCAACAAAACCGGCTGCGCGGGGGCGGCTTTGCCTTCGCAGCCTGCGTAGGGAAACTGTATTAACTCGGCGGGCCGAAACTGGGTTTGAATTTAACACTGAAAACGCGCCGCTGGGTTTGGTTTCGGCAGCCTCGGTTGGTATTTTGGGCTCCTCGACCTGCGTTTAAGCGCCTGAGTAAACAGTCCCGTGTTCTCGCTCGGGCTGAGCGTCTGCACGCTCGGCTTTTTGCAGGTCAGGCTGCTTTTCTCGCCGGTTTATTCAGCTTGTAACTTAAAACGCTGCCTTAAAACCGCGCTTAAATGTGGTTTGAAATGACACTCTTTAGGTAAAAGGGTGTGAGTCACCGGCGGCCAGCGAAATGACCTTTTTTCCCCAGGTGTCGCTGGACCGCCCAGGCTTGCGTTGGCTACCGAGCTGCTTTCCTCATCGCACCTTGTGGCATTTGGGTTTTGGGTTTTTTTTTTAATCTCCTAGCTTTTAATTGTGAGAGGGTTTTTTTTTTGCTTAGTTATTAAATTTAGGAGCGTTGCATCAAAGGGAGGAGGGACGCAGCAAAACACCTGTGAGTTCGGGGCTCCCAAGAACGTCCCTTCTCCTGGAAGGAAAATAACCCCCGTGCGAACGACGCTGGGGAGGAAGAGGAGCGAAACGGAAAGAAGCAGGATTATCCCAGAGGGGAGAACCCCCGCCCTGTTTCACGGCTTCAGGAAGGCGACCGGAGCCCTTGCGGAGAGCAGAGGGAGCTCCGCGACCGTCTCGGCATGTCGCTTGAGCTGCTGAATCCCCCGCAGCGGTGTTATCTCACCTCCGGGACGGGCGAAAGCCCAGCGGTCGCGGTGGAAGGAAGCAGGGTCCGTCCCCAGCTGGGCTTGGAAATGCCTTTGCGGTGAGGACAGGCGTTAGTAAGTAACCCAAGCCTGCGTCGTCCCCACGATTCACGCAGGCGACGGTGCTTGCTGGGGCTCAGCCGGCTCGCGTGGCCCCCGGGGAGGCTCCGAGGAAACTCGCCGCTGCTTTGGGGTCCCACCAAAAGCCCCCCGAGACCCCGACGCTACCTCTCGCGGGGGTGCTGCGCGCCGCCGGCTTTCCTTTGGTGAAGAACTCTGCGGAATCGCTCACTGCCCACCTAAACCAGACTTCGATCTGCAAGACGGTAATCGTAACCGAAGCGGTTCCATGATGCAGGCACAACGCCTCCCACCTGCTTGAGAAAACACCTTTAATTAGGGAGATTTCGCTGGAGGTCCCGGCCAGGGCTCGGGCAGACCTGCACGTCGCTCCCGATCCGACCGGCTCCCCATCGCAGGAGACGCTGGAAGGGAACGCTTTGGGTTCACACGTGGCCGGCTAACGAGCCCGGAGGAGCACGGGGTCGCTGTTTTCCCCACAGGTGTCCGTTCAGCTCCTAGCGTTTAACTTCAGTATAATGACAGATATCTGCTGCGTGTCCCCGTGGGTGTTTTCTGCCCCGAGGAGGCTGCGGTGTGTGGGTTGAAGCCCTCTGGGGGGACACTTGCCAAACTCCGGTTCCAAACCGCCGCAAGAGTAATGGCAGCGTGGCGAAACGCTTGCGAGATCAGCCCGAAATCCCTGGGAGCTTGGGGCACGGCCTGTCGGGGGAACGCCGCGAGTGAAAAGAGAAGAGTCCGAGGAAATCGCTCAGCCGGGCGGTGACGAAGAGGGACGGCAGGTTGAGGAGTCAAAGTTGATGTGGGATTTTCTCCTGCGCTGTACGGGCGGACGGCCCGGAGCCCCGAAAGGCTCCTTCGGTTTGCCATCGCTGCCTTCGCGTTAAATAAATCAAGGCAGGAGGAAACTGCAAATGCATCTTCTAACACGCAGCGGAAAAAAAAATCGGGGATAAGCGGGAGCGGTGGGGGGATGGCAAATGCAGCTGCGAGGTCGGGTGGGCTATAAAAACCCGCCTGGACAGCGAGCAGCCTAACGAAGCGCGGGGCTTGCAGGCACTCAAGGTGTTTCCTTTTTGGCACACGTGCGGCAAGTAATTACTTTGCCAGAGAGCGAGGTCAGTTCCTAAAGAAGGGGCTGTTCGTTTTACGGCTTGCTGAGCTCCCCGGTGCGCTGCCCACCTCTCCGTCCTCCTCCAGGGTTCATTTTTTTTGTCCCTCTTCTTTGCCCCCCCAGGTCTTCTAGCCGGCCTCGCCATGTTCAGCAAGAAGAAGAAACGCATCGAGATCTCCGCTCCCTCCAACTTTGAGCACCGCGTCCACACCGGCTACGACCAGCAAGAGCAGAAGTTCACGGGGCTGCCGCGGCAATGGCAGGGCATCATCGAGGAGTCGGCCAAGCGCCCCAAGCCGCTGGTGGACCCCGTCTGCATCACTGCCATCCAGCACGGCTCGCAGAAGGTAGGCAGCTCCGCCGGCGTGGCCTCTGCCCTCTCGGGGAGGGCTGGTGGTACTGCTTTTGGGGCCGGAAAGCCAGGTTTGGGGATCGTTTGGGCTCCGTGCCCTCTCCCCGGGGTGCCACGGAGCAGGTAAGGTGACAGTTTGGTGTCTGACCCATGCAGGCGGCGTCCCCACGGCCGACCGCCTGCCCCTTCCCCGTTAAGTGTGGGGCTGCGTGGGGTGAAAACCTCTCCCGCATCTTCCCGGCAAGCTGGAAAACACACACCCTACAGGAAAACGCCAGGGAAACCGTGTCTGTTCCTTCCCATCCCATCCCTTCCCCGTGCCTGTGTTTCCCCAAGCCGCCGTTATGTCATTTTTTCAAAGTCTGGCTCGTCTGCTCACCTGAGTTGAGGACACCCACACCGCCCCCGTGCCCCAGCTCTCTGCCGTTCCTCCACCTTCACCCTAATTAAAGTCCCCGGCACCGGCCACGGTGTGACCGGCATGCCCGGCGCTGGCGTTCCTGCGCAGCCGGCGGCTTCGCTCACTCGGCTGGTTTGCCTCGGACAATGGGGCGGCTCCAGCGGCCGTGAGTAACGCCGGCTGCGGCCTTTCCGAGCGGAGCCGGACGGGCAATTCTGCTGACCCGAAAAGTCGCCAAAGCCGGTGGGGCCCCCCTGGCGGTGCCGAGCCCCGTGGCTGGTGGTTGGGAGCCGCTGGCGTCCCACGCAGCCAGGGTTTGTTGTGGAGGTCCAGGCTCCGCTCGCCTATTGAGAAAACAACCCGCTCCCGGAGGCGGTGGGAGGAGGAGGAGGAGGAGGAAGAGGAGGGGATATAAATAGCCGAGGACTGCGGGCTGCGCTCGCTCACCCTGTGCGCAGATGCTTTCCGCGGAGGAGGGCATCCTCCTCTCCAGAGGGAGGCCAGAGGCGATGGGGCTGGGCTGGCTCCCGCTGTCCCCTCGCCTCTTGCTGCCTGGTCGCACCCTCCGAAGCTCAAATCCTGGGAAACGGGCCGCGTCCCTCCCCACCCCGGCCAGTCTGATACTGGGAACCCCCCGGCGCAGCCCACAGCTCCCCAGTTGGGGCGTCCCGCCTGGCTGGAACCTCCCTCCCAGCATCAGGCTTCTGCTCTTCCCCTTCGCTCCGAGGCAGCATTCGGGACAGGCTCGTTAACCTTTGGCTAAACGAACCGCGCCTGCGTCTCCTCTCCCTCCTCCACGGGCCGGTGCCACCGAGGGGATGAGGACCAGCACCCGCCCCAGAGCTTTGCTGGGGCTGGAGCCCAGCCAGGAGTGAAACCTACACCAGTTATGGTGTTTTGTGGGCACACAGAGCCCCCCGGGCACAAACCAGGGGCCGAGGCGCCGCTGGCCGCCCCCCCCGACCCTTCCCCGTGAGCCCCCTGAGCGGGGCTGCCTCTGGCTGAAGGCTTTTCGGGTGTGCGGTGCAGCGTGCCGGCGCTTGGCCTGTCTAGGAGGAGAGGCACGAGGCCGGATCCGGCTCTCCGAGGGAAAACCCCGTTATTTTGGTACCGAGAAAGCTCCCGATGAGGGCCCGGGGCTGGTGGGGAAAAGCAGAGCCCCCTCCCCTCTCCCCCAGCCTCCAGCATCCTCCTCCGTGGGGCTCCGCAGCCTCGCCGGGCTCAGCCGCCTCCCGGCACGCGACTGGACCGAGGTGGCATCGGCGCCAGCCCCTGGAGACCCCGACCCCTCCCCGTGTCCCCTCTGTGTGAGCCGTGTCCCCGTCACCACCAGGCATTTCATTTTCATTTTTTGTTTTGTTTTTTTTTTATTTTATTTTATTTATTTTCTTCCCTTTTTTTTTTCTT
>RSEF01000029.1:115466-129354 GCA_003993805.1 Himantopus leucocephalus
AAAAAAAAGAGGCGTCAGAGAGGGGGAAAAACCCCAGCCTGGAGCTTATTTCAGCGTTAATTAGGGCTCCTGGAGGGTGAAAACTTCGCGCCGTACCCATCAACACCAACTGCTCGGAGGGAAAGGTGCAAGGTGGACCCCCAAAACCACGTCCCACCCAGAGGCAGCTGGAGTTCACCTAAAGTATTTCAGCCCTTCGCCTCCGAGACTGGGACGGGACCAGCAAATGTCAGAGGCCGGCGGTTCTCCGGGCGCATTCGTTTTGCCAGGAAATAAAAAAGGATCCGGAGAAGATTTTTTTACGCCTTCCCAGAAAAAACAAACAAACAAACAAAAAACCCATGGCGACCTGAGGTTGCGATGCAGAAGAAACCACCCCACGCACTGCCATGGGGCTCCGGCCGGCAACAAGAGACCTTCCCCCGGGGGTAGAAAGCGCCGCAGCCGGTTGCTCTTACCTGTCGCTTCGATGTACTCGATGCACCTCTCGATGAAGACGGGGATGGGTTTCTCTGGAGTCACTACGGTGGTCAAAGGCACCCCAAAATAGTTGCTTTCCCACGTCGTCTTCGTGATGGACGGCCGAGGTTTGGGCTTTGGTTTCTGCCGGAAGGAGCGGAGCAGCGTTGAGGCATTATTTATCCCAACGCATTATTATTTATTCCAATACATATGATATATTCTTATTATTCTATTAAGACGCTTATTCAAGCAGGCTGCTCTTATTATTTATTCAAATGAATTCTTCTCATCACAAATAACGTATTTATACAAGAGAGAGGTGGAGACGGCGGTTACGGACGGGGAAACCACTTCTCCCAATGCTTCCTCCCCCACTATGGCACATCAAACCCCACGCTTCCTCCCCCGCTACGGCACATCAAACCTGACCGAAAGCTTCACAAAGCTGAGGGATTTCATCCCAAATGTCATCGCCTGTCAGCGTCTAAGGCGGAGCCTCCTGGAGGTCAAGTCTTCGATGAAAAATAAACGGTGGCACCGTTTTCATCCAAATAGCTGAAAAACCCTCTCCAGATGCAGAAGGGAATGACCAGAAACTGGGAGAACCCGATGGGACCTTCACCAAGTTCACCCAACGTGGTGACCTTCTAGGATGAAGCGGTTGGCCTGGCGGACGAGGGGAGGACGGCAGACAGTGTCTCCCTGGGTGTCTCTGACACCATCTCCATCGGATTCTCCTGGAGAAGCCGACGATGAGCAGAGGGTGAGGTGGGTGGAAGACCGCCCGAACGGCCAAGCCCAAGGCGGGGGCAATGGGTGGAGTAAAGTCCAGTTGGAGGCCAGTGGCCGGCGGTGAATCCTGGGGCCAAGTCCTGTCTAATACCTTCATCAACGATCTGGATGATGGGGCAGACGTACCCTTGGCAAGTTTGAAGACGACACCGAAGTGCGTCCCCAGAGGGTCACGCTGCCGACCAGAGGGACCTTGACAGGCCCGATGGGAACCTCATGAAGGTCAATGAGGAGAAAAGCAAAGTCCTACCCCTGGGGAGGAAGAACAGCAGGAACCAGTCTACGCTGGGGGCCGCCCGGCTGGAAAGCAGCTCGGCAGAGAAAGATCTGGAAGTCTTGGTGGACACCAAGTTGACCATGAGCCAGTAGGGCGGCGCAAAGAAGGCCAATGGTGTCCTGGGCTGCACTAGACAATGCGTTGCCAGCAGGTGATCCTTCTCCTCTGCTCAGCGCTGGTGAGGACACACCTGGAGTGCTCGGTGCAGTGCTGGGCTTCCCAGTACGAGGACATACTGGAGAGAGACCTTCTGGCAGCGTTTCAATATATAAAGGGGCTTAGAAGACGAGGAGAGACTTTGACCAGGGGCTGTAGTGACAGGACAAGGGGCAACGGTTTTAAACTGCCGGAGGGGANAGGGTGGTGAGCCCCTGGCCCAGGTTGCCCAGAGAAGCTGTGGAGGCCCCATCTCTGGAGGTGTTCAAGGCCAGGTTGGACGGGGCTTGGAGCAACCTGGGCTGGTGGGAGGTGTCCCTGTCCGCCGCAGGAGGTTGGACTGGGTTGGCTTTGAAGGTCCCTTCAACCCAAACCCTTCTATGACACTACAGACAGTGCTTGGGACAACCTCATCTAGTTGAAGATGGCCCTAGCCATGGATCTTTGAAGGTTCCTTCCATCCCAACCCATTTCATGGTTCTACGATCAGGATTTTGCTACTAAACTTCGAGGGACGGGCAAATAAACCTTGCGACGTCACCAAAGCAAAGTTGGAAATGCAAATGCCCCTCCAGCCCGGGTGAGGTGGTAACTGCCACCGCACACCGTTCCCATCGGCAAAACGGAGATGAAAGCCTGACTCAAAAGAAATCCCCCAAATTAAGGGGGAGCAACTAAAATGCCGAGCGCCGCTACCAGCGGCAACACCCGCTGCCCCGCCACGTCCCTCGGCTTCCCCATGGAAAAGGGGACGTGTTATAATACACCACGGGACCGAAACCCCAAAACACCGGCTGGAAACCCAAAAAAAGCCAGTTATAAACCCAAACCCGCCAACTGGAAACCCATTCCCAGCCCCAGCGGCACTCCAGCCCCGTCCTCCCGCCGAGGAGCGGAGGATTTCGGTTTGCTCCTTCCTGCTTGGCAGATCCTTGCGGGCGGCTCTCCCTTTTGTTTCCAGTGGAAATTAATAACGCCTCTTAATTACCCTGATCAGTTTTGCAGCGGCAGGCGGCTCCGAGCAGGACGTCCGGCGGCTGCCGCTGCCCCCCTACCCCCGTCGGGAGCCCCCACTTCCCTTCCTCCTCCTGCCGCCCCTCTTCCTCCCACACGTATATGCACCCGCACTGGGATGTACAGGCGTATACGGCGCATGCGCCTGTATAGACGTGTATATAACAACACGTGTGTTACATATATAAGTGTAGGCATATAATGTGTGTACAGAAATATGCGTGTGCAAAGCGTGTGTGTATAAGCGTGCGTTCATAGTGCGCACGTATCATGTGCACGTGTATGTGTGTGCATCCATACGTGTATATATTGCACGTGTGTATAACATATATAACGTCTGTGTGTGATGTCCGTGTGTACGTGTATTTAGCATGTGTGTAATTTGCGTGTATATTAACGTATGTGCACGTATGTCTGCCTGCGTATATGCCACATGTACGATATATCTGTATGTACATAACGTTTGCGTCAGTGCATGAATCTAATGTGTGTATTGTATGTTTCTGTGTGTTGTGTGTGTGTATATATATGTGTCTGTGGGCACGTCCGTCCCGCCGCAGCGCCAGGCGTTCTCCTTCCCACGGACCACGCAAACACAACTCGGCATCTCCATCCGCATCCACACGCTGGAGCCAAGATGTCCACCATGTCCTGGGGTGGGCAAGATGCCCACCACCGCCACCTCACGCTCATGACTGCGTGGGTTTTTGGTGGCCAGTCGTTGGCCATCGGCATGTCAACCGTTGGCCTTCAACAGGCAAAGGTTGGCCTTTGGCATGCCAACCGTTGGCCAAGAAGTCCAAAGACTACTCAACCACGCCACACCTCAAACTGGCAGGCTCATCCAAAACCAGTTTCACCCTCTAAAGAGCAGATCCACCATCACGCCCAAGAGCGGCAGCGAGTGCAGGTGGATTTAAGGCTGGTTTTGTGGAATTGCGGCAGCACGACGCATCTAGAGAAGAGCCTTAAGAAGAGCAACCCAAGAGTGGCAACAGACAACTTAGATGTTTCCTCACCTTACCAGTGTCATCTCTGGTCAGACACATCTAGCTTCTCTCCATTTCTTTAAAAGACGCTATGCCAATAAGAGCGACTTTGCTACGTTCATCCACGTTAAACAGAATTTATAAGGCAGATGGAGGCCACGTTTCAAAGCACCCACGTTTCGGTTAATTGTACCTCGAAACCCTTAACTTCTGAGCACAGAACAAACTTTCTCAGAAGCGCGTCGCGAGGACAAAGTCGTCAGAGCCAAACGCCCACAGCAGAAAATGACAGAGGCGATTTTGGTATAGGACTGCAAGTTCACACAAGTCCACGCCGGCAGCGAGTTAAGGCACAACAAAAAAGAAAATGAAGAGATTCTGCGCTCGCTCTACTCCTCAATCAAACAGTAAATACATGAAAAACACACCATGAACGCGACAGCAAGGGCTGCCGCCCTCGTTCAGGCTTCACGCCTGGCGGTACGTCCCAACCTCCACCCTGCAAATCCCACGACCAAAGGGCAGAAAGCACCAGCCTACCTTCGTCGTCCTCCTCAGGCTGCGCAGGATGTTCCTCCTCCTCGGATCTTCCCCGTCGGCCGTTTCGTAGGGGATAGCGGCGTTATCACCTTTATACCCTTGGGAAGTCTGGTCTTCCTCTTTCTTTCGGATGGGTCCCAGCTCATCGTCGCTCCCAACACTGAAGCTGGTTCGGTAGCTAGCAAACCTGCCCAGCCTCGTGCAGCGCGTCCGATACAGCACGGGCTTGCTAACGACCGACACCTTGCGGCCCCGCTCCAGGGAGCTGGTGTCCATCTCGCTGTCCGAGCCGTTGCCGCTGCCATTCGACTGGGTTTTGTTAATGTTTCGGATGGTGATGATCTTGCCCTGGGTGCTGTCGTGAGGCACAGAGTAGATGTTCTCCTCTTCGTTTCGAGGTTTGACCACGGCGTCCATGGGCTCGGCGTAATCGGAAGGATCAAAGCAGTCAGTGGGCAACCAGCTACTCGAAGACACGGACTTCCTCTGCCCGTCCCGATGCCCCTGCTCCAAATACGACAGGTCCCCCTTCGTAATCTCAAAATGCACAGGGGGCTTTGGTTTCACCGGAGGAGGTACTTTGTTGTTCAGCTTGCTTTCAAAAGTGCTCATGACAGAAATGAAAGACAAGCTGTCGTTCCCCTCCAGCTCCATGGAAAGCTTCGAGTGATCTTTGGGCAGGGCAGGCATGGACGTGTCCTCTCTGAAGGGGCTGTAGGTGGGGGGCTCGACGTCCTCCTCCGAGTCCTGCAGGTTGGAGTTGCAGAGAGGGGAGCCCGCTCGAGGGGAGTTGAACACCTCCTCCGTGGTGCTGCAGGCTTCGGCCACATTGTCGTACATGTGGGTGGCTTCGATGATGTTTTTTTTCTCCACCACGTCTTTAAAAAACGAGTGGAAAATCTCCAGCTTATGCTGCGGCTGGCTACAAGGTATCGTGGTGAACTTGCCGTCAATCTCCTGGGCGATCTCCTCGCCCTCGGTCAGCTGCTCTCTGCTCAAGTCGTTGTCCAGGATGTCTATGGAGCCGTCCGTGAGCGCCACGACCTGTATGGGGATGATATCCTGCACCTCGCAGAGAAAGGCACGTAGCATGGCCAGGGACGCCTTGCGTTTCGCCGAGTAAAAGACGATGTAGCCGTGGACGAGCCGGCTTTTCCTAATGCTAAAGGAGGAATGGTAGGAAAGGAGGGAGAGCTCCACGCGCCTCTTGTGTGGCCCGATGGATAACTCGAGGAGGACGGAGCTGCTGCTGCCGCACTGTGAAGGTCTGTAAGTCTGGGACTGCAGGATGGGTAAGAGGATGTCGTCCGCGTTGAACGGATCTCCGCACATCAAGCACATGACGATCCGAAGGTCGACGTCCGCCAGGTCTTTGATGCTGGAGGTGGAGCTGACGAGGTTCAAGTTGCGTTTCGAGTCCAGCAGCCCCTTCAAAACCTGGCTGATCTGCTTCTCGTTGATGTTACGGCCATACCCGATGCCAGCAGACGCAGGGTCCAGAAAGACGCACTGCAGCTTGCTCGCAATCTGCTGGCCTTGCTGTATCAAGCTGTGTAGTGTCTCGCCACTGGTGTCCCCCCTCTTGTTAACGAGGATGAGTGTCAGAGGAAGGTGAACCAAGTGATTATCCCTCCTGCCAATGGTTGACTCTCTGCTCTTTTCGATGCTTTCCACCACGTAGGACAGCGACTCCTTCGAGTTGTAAAGGCAGAGACAACCGTGAGGCTGAAAGGTGGGTGTCTGGAAAGAGTTAACGGGGAGCCGGACGTTGCCCTCGATCGGCCTCAGGGACAGCTCGTACATCTTACCTTCGATCACGTACTTGTCATCATTGGTGCAGAGCGCCCGGATCTCGTTGGCCAGCTCGCGCGCCAAACCGTCCTTGCCGAGGATCACCAGATTGATCCTGTCGATGTTGGAGTCGGAAAGCAAGTTCTTCTGGTTACGTTCGGAGGGCCTGATGAAGCGGGAGCTGATGAGATGCTCGATTTTAGAGTCTACGCAAACTGGGCAGCTCGGACACGTTTCCTTCGTCGGGTGATACACGAAGTGGATGTGCTTCAAAATAAGGGCATCCCGCTCAGCCTGCAGCTTCTGCAGAGCTTTGAACCTTTGCTCTTCGCCCAAGACATCCTGAATGACGCCCATTTTCTCCTTGCTGGGTTTAGCGTCCAGCTCCAGTTCATAAAACAGCTCCGAGTACTCCAAGAGAAGCTCCTGAAACTCCTCCTTCGCCTTTTCTATAATCTGTTTTTGGTGCTTGCTGTAGATATCCATATAAATAGATTCCTCCAGCCACATGTAAAAATCCTCGTTCATAATGAAACTGCGCGCTTCCTCCCAGGGCTTCCCGGGCGTGATGAAAGGGGAAGTCTCCAGGTTTTCTTTGAAAGCTCTTCTCATTTCTGCCCTTTTCCTCTCGTTCCTCAGCTTTTCTAAATGAGCTTCGTAGAGCTGCTCGGCGGGCTGGGTCTCCATCAGGTCGAAGGGAATGCGCTCGTTCTCCATGTTGTCAATGTGGCTCGTGGCATCCCAGGGCGTCTCTTCCAGGACAATAAACCATTTCAGAAAGTCCGGCTTCGTCTCCAAGAGCTTCTCCACTTTTACGCAGCTCAAGTGATCTATTTCGTCCAGGTCCGGGATGAGGGCTTCGAACGCTTGAGGAAGCATGGCGAGATACATCTTCCGCCGCCGCTCTATGTGCTCCTGCTTGAGGCGGTGAACGTGCTGCAGAAACAGCTTTTTGGCTTTCTGCGTTCCTTCCAGGTAGACGTAATCCTGATACTCCGGAGAGGACTGCATCTTGCGGTTCACGTTCGACCACGTCTCGTTGTGGTTTTTGACGATGCGGCTGACCAGCCACTCGTACTTGTCTTTAGCAGCAGCTATCTGTTGACTTTGCTGTTTCAAAGCTTCGAAGTAGGGGATGATTTTAGTCTTTCCCCGGCTTTTATCAATCAGCTGCACTAAGGTGCTGAAAGCCAAGTCAATGTTCACATTGGATCTAGCCGACGTCTCCACCACCTGGAGGTTCTTTTTGCTTAAGGCAAAAGTATGTGCATCCCTAATGTACCGCTCCACGCCTTCGTCACACTTTGTCAGGACCACCACGATGGGCTTTTTTGTTTTCGCTAGTTGATTGTAAAGATTTGAAACGAATTTGAGCTGATCATCAAAGTTCCTGTTCATACCCCTGCTAACATCAATGCAGAGAAGAAAGCCATCCACCAGCAGCTTTCCATCCGGCATCTGTTTTTGTTCAAAGTCCTGTTCCAGCCCAAGCTGATCAGTGCAAAAGTACATGAGCTTTTCAGCCGACGCCAGTTTGGTCGCGGCAGCCCTCTTGATATAGGGCTGCAGGGCCGTGCTGCGGTGAGGCTGAAAGGTCTGGTCGTCGATAAACTCCGTCTGCTCCACCACATGCATTTTACATTCGACGCAGTCCTCCAGGGAACGCACAACTTCCCCCCAGTAGAGGAAATGGTCATTATTGACCACCCTTCCCCCAAAGTCACTGGTGCTGAGAACCGAAGTGTGGTCCAAGTGGAACTCATCCGCGCTGGGCCGTACAAAGCGGTTGCAAAGGCAGGATTTCCCAATGCCGCACTGCCCCTTCTCCTTCTCCGTCCCGGATAATCCCACCACGCTAATGTTATAGGTGGGAATGCGAACATCTTGCTTTCTTGCCATCATCATCGTCCACACATCCTGTCCCAGTCAACCGCTTCCAAGAGGATTAGTGTTTCCGGCAGCCGGTGCGACTTGGGAGCTCGGTGGAAGGCGGGGTGACAGTTCTCAGGGTGCCGGGGCGATGAAGTTCGTCGTTCCCATCCTGTATGTACCAGCAGCGCTTCAGTTCTTGCTGGTCCCCGTCGTTGGACGGCCGACGTTTCCCCCTAGGAGAAAGAGAAACAACCATCAGCGTTTCAGCTCAGGAACCCCAAACGGACGAAATTCTGCCCGTACCATTTCATGCGCCTTGCAGTTGAACACTAGCGCCTACGCCGAGGAGATACCGGCAGCGGCGAAGACGCGCCAGCCGCAGCATCCGACCGAGCGCTAACCGCAGCAGGCACGGCTTCCCCACCGTCATCGCAAGCGGCTTGTGGGCGCAAACCACAAGCCAACCGTGTGGCTGAGGCAGATCGAGGTCGCGGTCTGCGCCCCCCTGCCCGGCGGGGAGCAAGAAAAACGGGTCAGCGCCGGAGGGAAGAGACGCGGGGATCCACGGCGGAACCTGCGGGAGAAGGCTCCCTTCACGGGCGTTTTCTTTTCAGCGTTGAATTGGAAACAAGTGAAACAAACCGCCCCATCTTTTCTTTGCCTTTTGACCGAAGATCAAGCACTGCACCGGCTTAACACCCGACACCACTTCTACCGGGAGGATTACCTCTTCGCTCCCCGCAGACAGACGGGAGTCTAATAGGATCAGAATAGTTAAAAAAAAAAAAGGCAAAACAAGAAAGGCGCAGAGATCCAACTAAAGCCTTGAAGAGGCGCCCAACATGCCCCAAGC
Organism: Himantopus leucocephalus; assembly: GCA_003993805.1. Classification (NCBI taxonomy): domain Eukaryota; kingdom Metazoa; phylum Chordata; class Aves; order Charadriiformes; family Recurvirostridae; genus Himantopus; species Himantopus leucocephalus. Next base: position 124,213 of record RSEF01000029.1, read on the forward strand.
ATCAGCCGATACGAAGAAGCCCTCCCGGAGGGAGCAGCGCTCGAGGGAAGGATGATCCTAATCACCGCTCTTGAAACTCTGAGGGTGGTGAGCCCCTGGCGCAGGTTGCCCCGAGAAGCTGTGGCTGCCCCATCCCTGGAGGTGTTCAAGGCCAGGTTGGACGGGGCTTGGAGCAACCTGGGCTGGTGGGAGGTGTCCCTGCCCAGGGCAGGGGGGTGGACTGCGTTGGCTTTGAAGGTCCTTTCAACCCAAACCCCCAAACGACTCTATGGATGGGGTCTGGAGCAACCTGATCTAGTGGAAGATGCCCCTAGCCGTGGATCTTTGAAGGTCCCCCCTTTCAACCCAAACCCTTCTACGGCTCTATGGACAGAGCCTGGAGCAACCTGATCTAGTGGAAGATGCCCCTGCCCATGGCAGCAGAGTTGGATTGGACGATCTTTGAAGGTCCCATCAACCCAAAACCTTCTGCAGTTCTATGAAACACGGCGGTTGAGACCCTTTGCTTTACAATCCAACAGCGGAAGAGTTTTCAGCTTACGGCAAAAAATCAAAATTAACTCGCGTGCAGATGACGCGGTGGGTCGTCGGAACAACGCAAGGAGCACGACCTTCCACAACATCTCCTCCGCTTTGATGTCTGGATGGTGCAGTTCTACCAGTTCCCCAGTTGGACTGAATCACACGACAGACAAAGGCTGCTGCGAACCTGCCACGCTGTCAGGCAATTTGCTTTCAAAAACCTCCCCTCACCTTCATTTGATCTCAAAAAAAATAAACCACCCCACATTTCATCCCTCCATGAGGGACATCAGCCCAGTCGCCAGGTTACGCGATCCGAAGGCCACAAAGAGGAAGAAGCAGGTCTTTGTGCTTAAAACGCAGGGAGTTTGGGCATTTTAGGTCAGCAAACTCTTGGCTCATACGCAGATGCGTTATTTCCTACGGGAACGTCCCTTATCAGCAGCGCGTGTCACTCCTCAAGGTGAGACTCTTGCAGGTAAAAGGGCGTAACAGCCGCAGCACCGGTGCAATGTAAACTATGCTGCCGAGCCGCTGTCAAACCTTTAATTACTTCAAATAATTACTCATCGCTCAATTTGAAGGAACGCAGTTACTCCCCGGGAGGCTGGCCGGGGCTCGGGGCTGCTCACACGGCTTCTTCTGCCGCTCCGTTGGGAACACCACTCTTACTCCCATGTTTTTCCTCAATCATCGCCATTTCTCCCTGTTTTGGAGGACGAGCCCAGACCCCGGCAAGACACCAGTGTGGCCCAGCTTACCCCCGGTGCTGTTTTAACTGGTTCGCGTGAGCGGCGAGCCGTTGCTGCTCCCCCATCTCCTCTCTGACGCTCCCGTGCTCTGTCCGGAGAGGCCGGCTGACACGGCAGCTGGAAACACAGCCAGGACGCAGGGATTCCCTCCCGGTTGTGAATTTTCTCACCGCGTCCCGGTAGCGGAAATTCTCCGAAATGGGTCGTTTGGATCTTTGCAAAGATCGATTTAAGCTTTTAACCATCTGGGTGCAAAACGCTTAATCTCGTGCAACAGATGGGCCACCCTTGGTCGCGCGGCACAACGAAGCCTCTCCCCGGCCCTGCGCAGCCACCTCGCGGACAGAAAACCACTTTCCCGATTTTCCACAAAAAATAACCCCTCCCTGGAGCTGCGGGGCCGCTGATTTCCGAGACCAAATCCGTGACAAGCGAAGGCGGCAACGTACCAAGCGTCCAACGAGGGGGAGGAAGGGCCAATGTGAAGGATCCTGCACTGTTTCCCATGTTAATTCTCACTGCAAAGTGGAATTTATTAACGAATTCCAGGACGGCGCTAGGCCAGGCAACAGCATCGTCTGACAAATTTCTGACGAATTCGGTGAAATTCAGCTTTGCTGTTCACTTTGCGTGGCAGAGGAGCCGCCTTTTTCTCTTCCCTCGCCGAAACTCATGGTACGCACGGTTGCAAAAGTGTTTTCGCAAAGAGATTTGGGGAGCAAAAGCGAATTCCAGCGGAGGCAGCTCCTTCGGCTTCACACCGTCGCCTTCCTCCCGCTCACGTTTGCTTGCACGAGTGTTTCCTACACTAGCAAAAAGCAACAGACTGGGACAGCCAAGCACGTCACGGGTAGGGTTTCAACACTGAAATTATAGAAATTAGATGCGGATAACAGTTCAAAAAAAAAAAAAAATCACCACGCATCCTATGCAACTCCGGAGAGTCGTTTCCCCAGCTTTGTCCCGCGGATCAGCTTCACACCTTTAAAATTAGGCTTTAATGACCTAAAAAAAAAAGAGAAAGATGCGAGGTTTCGGAAGCGCAGCGGTGTAAGAACGGGTTTGGGGGAGCGCTGGGATGCGTGGTTGGATCCATCCTGGCCATGCACACGGGATCCTGCCCGTTTCCACCGTGTTTTTCCGCTGGTGCTGGGAAAGCAGCCGGAGGGCACAGCCCTGTGTCGGGATAAGTAACCCACCCCCCGATTCAGACCCGGGAGCCGCAGAAAGCTTCGCACCCACCCTGCTGAAGGCTTTCGGGTGCACTCACACTCACGTCCGTGTGTCCTCAGCTCCCCATTTAGCTCAGCCCAACGGGGCGACGTCCTTTCTCCTCCGCTCGGGGTGCGAGAAGGGGAAAACTGGTGTCAAACGGTGCTCGCTTTCGTTTTCTCCCCTAAATCCCTGAGTCAGGAGTTACTCATTTACGACACAAAGTCCAGCCGGGAGGACCAGGAAGAAGGGACCCACTCAGTTAATTCCCAGCAAAGTGCGGGGAATTTAGCTCTTGTTTCTTCTTAAGAAGCTGGCAGCAGACCCAAAGAGAAGGGAAAAAAATAATAATAATAAAAAAATAATACAGAAAGGTATTTTCCACTGCCAGATACCCGAAACCCGGGTACGACCGCAGCCACCAGCGACGACAGCTCGCGCAATCCTGGCTGCCGATAAGCCTGGGCGGCTGCCGGCACTAAACCCGGCTTTCCACGCCAGTCCCCGACGCTCGCTGCGTGCATGTGTCGCAACAGCCCCAGAATTAATAGGACGTTCAATTAAGCAGCTTCCCAAACGCTATTAAACCAGAGACAAAGCTTTTTTCATGCTCTTTGCGGCGCTCACCAGGGTCACCAAGGCCTCAGCGGGCGCTGCGGGACGAGAAACTCCAGTTTGCGACTCAAAAACCCCCAAGGGCAGAGGACCCGCTGGCAGCACGGATGCTGCCGGCCGGTTTTTGGCACAGCTTTTCATTTATTTAAGGGAAATGACCTCTGTGTTGTAGCTCTCCCCAGGTCGATGGGATCCTCTTCCTCCTCAACCCGCTACCACAGACGCCCGGGGCACACCGAGCGCTCCGCACGGCGCGAAGCCACAGGCTAAAATAACGGCAGAACCGGCATTCCCACTGGGAAACGGGAGGAAATTAAAGCCAGGGTGCAAAGGGTTTAAGGAGATGCAGCTCCGTCCTCACCTACGCCTTGTTCGCGGAGCTGGGTCGCAGCCCGCCACAGTCCTGCACCCAGAACCCCTCTGAAGTTTGCATTTTTAAGTTTAGTATAACCATTTTAAATTAAATAAGCTAAGGCTCCACATTAGAAACCACACAGAGCCAGAGAAGAAAAGAACCGGCAGCCCCGCAGCGCCTTGCGGGGACGCAGGGCATCTCCACTGCGTCGTTTTTCTGGGTGTATTACCCAAAAAAAAAAACCAACCCACCCAGAGCTGCCTGGTGATGGGGTTCCCCCCGGGAGATGCTGCTGCTCCTCGAGCTCTGCGCCTCTCCGGTTGCCGGTTAAACCACCCGGTGCCGCGGACCGGCCTCGGACGCCAAACCTCTGTCCTCTGCAAGTGGCAAACCTGAACTTGCTCAAGGCCTTAAAAAAACCCAACCAAAACCAACCGTGAAGGTTAAAACGGGAGGACTGGGTTTGGCGCTTCCCTTCTCCGGGGAAGGCAGACGGGCGGGCGGGATCCCACCACGGCGGCCGATGCAGGTGGTCGGGAGCCAGCCACGCTTATCTCGGGCGTTTCGGCGAGCCCGGCCGCGGCGTCATCGAAGCACCGCAAAATAATCTGGCGGCTTAAAAACGGTGGAGATACCTGGCCGGTAGCCAAGCAGCCTGGGCGCGCTCTCCCCCACCGGGGTCATTACAGCCCCACAACTAAAAGGAAAGCGGTGGCGGTGGTGGGGGCAAAGGTGGTTGAACAGCATCTCGTTAACGGGAGGGGAAAAGGTTTTTTGGCAACGAGGTGGCATGCAGGAGCATCTCGCATCACGGCAAAGCGCATCTGAGTCCGGGATAATGTTAAGCAAAAATAAAGACACCTTGAGGCTACGATTGCTTTCCAATAAACCACAAATATCCACCGTAAGATTAATATCCCGGACAGTTCTCCACATTGAAATGACAGAGCAGGGGGGAAAAAAAAAAAATAAATCTTCATCTAAGTGCCATTTCTTCTCATGTTTGCCCCAATGCCGCCTTCGACACGGCCTCAGCGCGTGGCGATGCCACTGCTTTCGTCAAACCATAAAAGGCTTTCAAACCAATTCAGGAATCCTGAGACAAAAGGCAAAGGTCAAGTGCTATCGGGATGGGGAAAGGGATACACAGTGCTGCGTGAATACTCATCGTCGCAGGTTGTGCGCTCCCCTCCCGCAGCTCTCGCTGCCAGCCAAGCGCCGGGCAAAAAGCAACCTTGTTTTGGGACATTTTTTGGGGTGTGCCGGCAGCGGAGACAGACCTGTTCTTTCCCTGGACACGTAGGAAGGAGCGATGGGCGGCAAGGCACAAACTCCCCGCAGGGACTCGTCCCTCGCCCCAGCGAAAGCCCCGAGCCTGAAAAACAGCGAGCTTCTCCCCTAACGAAGGGGGTTTCACAAACGAGCAGACTCCCCGGTGTGGCTGTAACCCCCTTTCCTGCTCCTCCAGCAGCGTTCCGGCCAGAAGGGGAGAAAGCAGCTTTGAGGTGGGTTGTTAGAAAGGTGGCGTTGGGTTGCGTTGGCTCTGCCAACAGCTTCACGAGGGCTCCGACTGCAGGGTTACACGTACACAACTATACATATATGTACACGTGTGTGCGTGTACATACAGAGAGAGAACTATGGAAGGGTTTGGGTTGAAGGGACCTTCAAAAGCCACCCAGTCCC
>RSEF01000291.1:0-11920 GCA_003993805.1 Himantopus leucocephalus
TGGATATTACTGAATTCATATTAAGTATGATGGCTCCCAGGGGCTCAAATTTAAATGGATATACAAAATATATTCCCTCACTTTCCAGAAACACCAATCTTATGCATATGGGATGTGCAGTGTGCACTCTCATTTCCTAGATGTAGCCCTTTCCAGAGGATGAGGTAACTCTCAGCAAAGAAAATCATTATTTGTAGCACATCATTGCTCATGCTATGAATTCGTTGCTTATACTAAAAGCTCTCAGGTTCAACTACTATAATTCCGTCACCTTCTAGTTAGAAAGCTGCAATTGTTCATACAGTCATAGAATCATAGAATGGTTTAGGCTGGAAGGGACCTTAAAGACCATCTAGTTCCAACCCCCCTGCCATGGGCAGGGACACCTCGCGCTAGACCTGGTTGCTCAAAGCCCCATCCAGCCTGGCCTTAAACACCTCCAGGGATGGAGCTTCCACAATTTCTCTGGGCAACTTGTTCAAAGCAAAACATAAATAGCCCTCAGTATTCAATTGTAGGACAAGGTTAGTAAAATGGAATAAAAATGTAATTATTGGGATGAGGGGAAGAAAATCATACAACTACTGTTTATATTCAGAACTTGGTTTCAGCTTTGACAACAATCAAACTATTCCTACTGAGTACCTGAGAACATTCCTGAATATCATAAAAAACACAAATGTTAACTTTAAGTGAAGATTATTTACAAAGAAGATAATTCAAACTGTACAGTTAGTTGAAAAAATGTGCACGGTTTAATTTCACTATTTCTGTAATTTTGTTTCTGTCTGATGAATGGAGGACTTATTTAACCCATTAATAAAGAGAAACTTAGAAATCCATAATACTCCACTGAACTTTATAACATACCCTGCACATGACCAGGGACAGGTTTGTGAAAGCTGATCCGATAACAGGTTACAGTGGTGCAGATACAGAACAAAACAATGACAATTCCAGCAGTAACTTGCTAATTTTGTCTCTCACAAAGAAGACTGTTTGTTGTACTGCCGTGTCTTCTGAGCTGAACCATCCTTTCAGTTTTAAAAATAACTTATCAGTGTGTATAGCAGGAGTGTTACCACTTGCTAGAAAGAGAACTGACTAATAACAAAGAATTGAAGGCGTGAAACAGTACTGATGCAGGTCCACAGGACAAAATATCTCATTAATCCTGATTAGGTCAAAGGTATCCAGGGAATAACTGGGTCCAACAGAATTTATTTCATCTCCAGCTAGTGAAATGCTTGATATAATTCATAAAAATACATGCTGCTATTGTTATCTTTTTTTTTTTTTTTTTGAACTAGCAAACCAGGCTATATTGGAAGAGAAACAAGAAGCAGGAGCTGATGAGAAATGTGACCTCATTACAATGGGCACAAAATCCTATCCTCAAACCCATTAACTAGAGCTGTGTGAAGTGTTTCTGATAAAATCTTATTAAATAATCTAGTTGACGTCAACATGCATTTTTTTTGTAAAACACATGGTTTTCCTACTGTCCTGGTTAATAAACCAAAAAAAATCCGAGGATAATACTTTAATGAAATAGGTTTCATTTAATAGCACTTGATATATTGCTTCAAGATTTATTTCCATTTTTTTTAAAAGATTTGAAAGCTGTATGCTTGAAATTATTAAACAACACAAAATTTTTCAGCTGTTTTTTTCCATCACGGCAAAATTAACTGAAAAGCCACTTATTAAAAAAGATCTTACCTCAGTGCTTTGATTCACACAGGTTACCCATTGTACTCCGTATGGTTTTATACTCTGTGGATGTCTAGATATTAGCAATTTGATTACTTGGGAAGTCTCTTCCCCCCTGCAAGAAGGGATTGCAGTAGCAGTGGACAGCTGTTCATTACTGTCATTGCTCTAGAGCAGATGGAACAGTTGCCAAGGTGTTTCGTGCAAGTGGTCCGTGATTCTCGAATTCATTTCCCTGTCGGTCTGCCAGCATCTCAACTGGTCGGCTTCTTAGCAAGGTTTGGAGACTTAGAGATGCGTTTTGGTTGCTTTTCTTTTCTTTTATTCCAGACATTTATAGACCAGACAGGTTAAACAAGATGAGCTGCTGTTCATTCCATCAAAATAGCTAACATTATCAATTACATATAGTACTAAGAAAAATCAAATGAAATTACGACACTTCCATAATCTTGCATAGTCATAAGGATAGCAAAAATACCCAGAATTATTGCTGGGCACTTTAACAATAAAATACTAAATAAACTTTCATTTGCCCATTAAATGCACCTTTTAATGCTTGTTATGGTAATTCAACTAATGAATTGGTCTGCATTTGCACAAATAATTTTATTTCTTCCAAGGCAGAAATTTGCATCATTTACATTTGAGGTAAAAAATAGGTTTTGTACAGAAGCTATGTCTTAAACACCATATGCTCTTTATATCATATTATCTCATGTTAAAAGTTACAAACTGATAGGATGGGACAAAGAAGAAGGTCTGCTCTAGAAGGGTCCCATTTCATTCCATTTTCTCTTCTTCAGGTAAGACATCCCCCTAAAGCATGGTTATTTCTCCCTCACTTCATCGTTTATTCTCCTCACTGTCTTTTTCGTTCTTGCAATCAATTTATAACATAAAGTTTACTGGGGAAATTACATATTCCTACTCTGGAAGTTTTCAGTTTCAAAATTGCTTTAAAAACCTTGCTTGTATATGCAGCCAGAGAAGAATGGGAGGAGTTGAGAAATCAATGCTTTTTTTGTGTGTGTATTGCTCCTTTATGAATCAGAAGATAAAGCACTCTCAAACAAAAAACCCCAACCAAGCAAAAAAAACTTGGGGCAACACTATGGGAGAAAAAAACGTATTAACCTGTGGCAGAAATGTTCTATGGTCAGCATAAGAATGCCTTTTAATATCAACTTATATATAGAAGCTAATTCTTCATCTCATTTAAATTTGTGTAGCCTAAATACTGTAAGCAGTGAAGGGACCACCAGCCTCCAGGCAAACTTCCTGAATTACAAAGTGTAAGTGCATTGTAATTTCTGTTTCCAGAAACTTAGAGATTAATATCCCAGTCAACGTTTTCTAAAGGTTAATTATACTCAATGTGTAATTTTTTACAGATTTCTTTTCTGATTTTTAACCTGAATTTGTCTAGAATCAACTACCAACCACTAACTCACATTTTACTGTTTTCCACTGGAAAACCCTTTGGTAGCAGGACTCTACTCCCCAAATACCTAGTTGCAAAACATGATTAAGTCATAGTCATCACTTGGGTAAAATAAATTGATTTTCTTAATTATCCTATGGTGGAACTTTTTTTTTAATCATTCATGAAGCTTTCCCTTGCTTCTTCCTAATTGCTCAGCCTGCATTTCTCGCACTGGGGCACAAGGCTTCTAACCCCAAAATATCTTGATGAATGCAGTATTGAACTTAGCTCACACTTAATATTCCCCAATTTAGATATGCATCGCAGTGCATAGCAGTCACGGCATCGCAGTGGGAACTCATTAGTGAAGCATAAGTTACTGCTGCCGCTAGGTCCGTCTTTTTTTCTAATATTCTAGGCTGGTTTATGCTACATGTATGCCTTTGTATTTGACCTGACCCAGCTCTTTCTTTATACCAAAGCAAAGATTTTTTTCTGTCATTGTTGAAAAAATTGAAATATGCTTAGCCAGGAGCTGTCCTATGGACAGATCCTCCCTATGATGCCTTTTTTTTCCCCTGTATTACTTTTCAGGTACTTCCATATAACCATTTTAGAAACCCAATGCATTCTATGGTAATTTTTTTTTAATTGCGCCCGCATTCCTTCTAGAAAAATCACTACACACATGCCACATTATCCTACTAAAGAACCAAGCCCCTAGTTCTTTCTGCTATTAATGAAACAGTGCACTGAGCAAGAAATAAAGTAACTCTTGCAAAATTTTTAGGAACTTCAACCTGTACTTCTGTTGGAGTGTTTTCTTTTTTTTCCCCCAAACATTAAAGCATTACAGTGTCTGAAACAAATTCTTAGGAGAAGAAGCATATGCGTTGCTTCCTCAGATGATTATTTCTATAGCTACAGTAGATTACATCAGTATATTCATTGACCTGCTTGCAGTAGGTCAGTGACAGACCTGTCCAATTAGCGAGTTATGCAAAGAGAATTTTGAATTGCCAGTATAGTTACTACATTTCCATTTTATATTAAAAAATGGCTATGTCCAGTTAAGAACAGGAAAAATACTGCATGGATGTATATTTCACCAGCACAATATGGATTGCCCTTCCACTGTACATTGACCAAGAAGTATCAACTGAAGAATTCTCCAACCTAATTTCAAGTAGGGATTTTATTTGAATATCTTGCAGTCTCCTAGCAAGCAGGAGAAAAAAAAGTCAAGTTTTTCTTTCTAATTATTTGCACTTTGCTGGATCACAAAATGCTAAAAATTAAGGAGATTAAAAATACTACTTTTTCCATTATTACCTCATTGAGATAGCATCAAATTATGATTTTAGTTGTTCATCTGAGCATTGTAATTAATGACAGAAACCATTTGTTTGATACTGAGGCCTAAACCAATTTATTTCTCTTGGGTAAATTAAATTCTCCTGTTGGTCTTCAGTGAGAAGAGGAATAACACTTAAATTGTTAAATAAATAATGCTAAATCCTGCTCACCAAGCACATGAATTCTTAAAAACACTTTCTGTTCTAATCAGCAAGTGGTGGTCCATTAATGGCTGGATATTTAGTAACAATCACAGGAGATCATTAACTCTTAGAAAGATATATAGACATGATCACTGAAGGAACTGAGGAAGACTATTTACCCATTTCACACACACAGCACTTTGCATCATACAAGAGATGTGTCAATATGTGAGGATGTATGAATCTACAAGAACAGCAAAGCAACAGGGCCTTTAACAAAAGCTCTCCCTCAGAGGTCTGAGGGAGCTGGAAGAAGAAAGAGCATGTTTTAACTAGAAGAATAGTACACATGAAAGCTAAAACTGAAGCTGATTAAGCCATCTGTCATTTCTGGAAGTGAGACAAAACAATAGGAAAGCAAATAAAAGTTCAAGATTGCCTGGGAGTTGGTTCATTGCTAGGGCAGAGACATCTGCTGACTGACACCAAATTTATTCAGCAGATAAAGGAAAAAAATGTAATTACAATATTAATAGAATGTAAAACATGAGGAAAAACCCCCCAGACTTCTATAATTAGTTCTTCAATTCACAAGTATTGTAGTAATATTCTGGAAATTGCTAAATGCAGCTATGGCTCCAGCTCTAGTGGAAGTTAGTAGACACACTCAGCCTTTTTATTGTTGCTACAAAGGGATGCCTAAGTGTCTCTTTGTAAAGTGATGCACAGAAATAATAGAAACTACTACTGCTCAACCAGCCAGGAAGTCTTCCCTGGAGAGTTGGTGTGACAGTGTGACATAAATGAAAGGAACAGAAAGCTATAGGTGAAGACAGCTGGAAAGCAGCCAGGAGTTGCATCACCTTTTGCGCAGAGCTCATGTTGAAAGGGTAGGCTCAGACTTTGGAAAGAGGAGGTCTGTCCTCCAGCTGTGTGCAGTGCTCTTCATGCACACTTTGCAGATATGCAGGGTCGTACACATAACATATCCCCAACCCTTATCTCCCCTTCCTTCTTCCCAGTGGAAACAGTCTGGCCAGACATCCAAATCCAGCCAACCATGCAGCCCCAAGACAGGAGAAGGTTGGAAGCTAGGACACAAGAGTGAAACATCACAGCAAAAACCCGTGCTCTGCGGTGCCTGCCGTGGCTCAGGCCCTCATCCAGCAAAACTCGTAGGCACGACATAGATGCAGCTCTGAAACTCAACTCAAATTCTTTTCTGCAATCTGTTCATTGTTACATTGTGTGTCCTGATTGATCTCTGTGGATTCCTGAAGGCAAAATAATTGAACTTAGATAATTTGTCTGTAATTATCAACTTTTACCACACAAATTGTAAAAATTATTAAAGTGATTTGAGCTCAAAGACATTTCAGGTTAGGGAGTGCTAGACATGTTGTCACCNTTGAAGGCAAAATAATGGAACTTATGTATTTTGTCTGTAATTATCAACTTCTATCACACAAATTGTAAAAATTATTAAAGTGATTTGAACTCAAAGACATTTCAGGTTAGGGAGTGCTAGACATGTTGTCACCCCTTCCCTGCCTGGCATATGCCTGGGTTAGTGAGGTGAATTAATGGGTTGACACAGATTTGTCTGGCCTTCAACATAGGTTGCTCCTGTCAAAAAAACCCAGCCTATTTAGTAGCACAGTAACTGCCTTCCAGGTGGCTTTGCGTCTGTATGACTGGGAATGTGAACACACACAACAGTGAATTTTGCTGAACTGAGGGAGACTGTGAAACTACAACAAGAAATACTCCATGTAACAGTGACTTAGGTACCAAAGCACTTTCTTGTTTTCCTTTTGACACTTTCAAATTTTGAAGTCCTGCACGTCCTGTTATCCACACTGTGAGACCAACTTTTTATTCAGAAAATTTCAGAAAATCAGAAAAATGTTTCAGAAAACATCAGAAAAAGATGATCAAAAGAACAACATTTTCATCTCTGTTCATTGTTAAGGCAGAGTCCCATCTTCCTTAAATTGCTGATCCTCACAGTAGCAAAGACAGGGCGGACAAAACAGCTGAATAATCAGTCTTTCCTCTTAGGATCCTAATCCAAAGCTTGCAGACTGCTTTCACTCCAAATTAGAAATGAAAACTTTGAAACACTAAAAAACATGAGGCATGGGTAGTTCAGGAAAGACATGCCTGAAAGCATCAGAGGTTTGTGTTTAAACACATGAAAATGTTTCATTTGTGTTTGTGATATACTGAACCTAATCTGTGCTCTCACTAAGTTATCAGAAAGCCGTGTGGGAGTTCTTATACAGGTGCTTTCTGTCCCACTTCTTCTTTGGCAGCTGACTTTAATGGTGAGGACGTGCCAGAGTTTAATTGCATGGTTCCTGTAACTCAACAAGAGAGTCATTTGATGACCAAGTCCAAAGAGGTAAGGGAGAGTGAAGCACCTGGATATCACCATGTGCTCAAACAAGGAACCTCATTTTGCAATGAAACATGAACAAATTTCAAATTGGGTTTCCATTTGAGTTGACCCAATCTTAAACAGTCTTTGAAATATTATTTAAAGTTTCCAAATATACAGACTTTATGATCACTAAAATTAAAGTTTTCCTGCAAAGTACATTTTCTGGTTCCATAGAAAATTTCCAATCACCTCTATTTTTAAAAGTTTTGTTTATTATCAGATGAAATAAACATATCGAACAGTCTAAAATACTAGGTTACAAACATAGGGAGCTGAACATACAGATACAACTCAGATGTACTACAAAGAATGTAGACATATCTATATGCAGATATACCTATATTCAAAGGCAAAACGACACGAGCATACGTTACTAAATTAAATACCTCTCTAATCTCTACCACTCTGAGCACCAATTCATCCATTTTTAATACTAAACTCAGGAAAAAAAATGAATCCTACCCCTACCTTTTCTCACATGGCAGGCAGGCAGGAATCCGAAGGATAAAAATCATCTTTTTTCCTCACAGTAGGGGTCTGCATACCTATCAGTGAGGTGTCCAGCTCTGACTATATTGCAGGGTGCTTGCCTGATTCTAAACTAGAATGTTTTCCTGTAACCACCCACCCATGCCTTCAATATACACGGAGGACATGCTCTTACATCTCTTTTTATGTTTCAGTTTGTAATTAGAATCCTAGTTTATGTTGCAGCAAAGGAAAGAACTGGAACAAATAACAACCTGCTCCTCTGCTTTACAAGGTATGAGGCAGGACAATAAAACCAACAAGATAAGGTTTGCAGTACAAGTCCTTGATACAAAATGCTTCTTACAAAACTAATGAATACTGCTGTAATTATACAGCAGTCATTAGACTAAGTAACCCCTTTTAACAAGCACAGTTCAAAACATAATATTTAAACCTGCCATGAACAATATTATTGCAGAATAATCATCTTTATCTGAATGGGATGCTTGCACATAGGTCTCTATTTTTCAGTTTGCTTATGAATTTTTAAAAATGAAGTAAATTAGGTTTTAAAAGTAGATTGCTCCACAAACACAGGTTTCTATACTAGTAACTGTAGAATGGAAATGAGTCATTAAGAGTCTTTGCTAAAGAACAAAACTAGGCACAAGGTTTCAACCAATCTGGAAGGAAAGGGAACACAATCCTGTCTTGTGGATGCCTGACTTGAGTGAAAATGCTGATTAAGGGACCTTGGTCAGCTCTGTTGAGGTCCAAGACTCCCTCTGTGAGCTGCCTGCACTTTCTGTGGTGATGCACTTGCGTCCATTGCATTCAGCCCTGTAAGAAACCTGCAAAACGTCTTTATATGCTACAAGACAGAAACTGTAATTCAACTTCAACCAAGTTGTGTTCTATAGTTTCTATAATTTATTTCGTCAATTGATCTATGTCATAATCAGACATTCCTGGTTTTGTCAGCATGAAGAGAGTTGGCAGTGCATTATGTGTGTCTACAGACACACACACACATTAGGAAATTAAGAGGGAACCATTTACAGTTTGTGCATTTAAGGAGCAAGGCTGCATAATATGAACAATATTTGAAAATACAAGCAAAGGTTAACATTTTCATTTCCAAAGTGGTTAAGGTAGAGACCTTTCTGAAGAACACTTAGGCAACAAGAGTATCCTTCAACCCTAAACCACCAAATGGTGGATATCTTGCATCAAAGAAAGAGGTAAAATACTTAAAAAGGTGAAAGGCTCCATGGGTCAGCCATCAGTCCAAAGCTCTGAGCCCATTAGGATATATGATTAAAAATTTAAAAAGGAAATTGAATTGATTTAGAGGTTGGTATCAACTTCAAAATGAAGAAAAAAGAGATACAAAGATGCCTTGAGCAAAGACATCGTACCTCATAAAAGATAACATGCACCACCACCATTGCTTCATGTGAACCGGAAAAAAATGTGTACTCCATTTATCCCTTGAATTAAATGGAGATATTCTTTTTTTCTGCCTGTTAAAGACACTCTGGATTGAAAGCCTTTCTCTCAGTGAGGAAGTCAGGAATTTCATCATCCACAAGACAGTGTTAGCTGCTACTGCGTATGCTGATCCTCTTTATGAAACATGAAACTCGGACCCTAAGCAGATTTAGAGGGCTGGCAAGGGAATGTTTTGCATGAATTTGCTGCCAGGAGAAACACAGGCATAAACTAAATAGTATTAGGCCAGGTTTTAGAAGATAAAATATTGCCTCCCTCAGTTTATAAATACTAACTGAATTAGGTCTGTCAGATCGAAATCATTGCTCCTGTCTTAAAGAGACTCTTAAAAATGGTGCATTTTGGGCCTACACTGAGAGATCAAAAGATGAGTGACATTCTGGAATGCTATTTATGTCTCTATAAAATCAAAGAAAAGTGAATGTAAAAACCATCATCATACTAGAGTTCTATTTCTGCTTTTAAAAAGGTTTAAAAGGTTGAAGGGCTCTATAAAATGTCCAGAATCAGATTTCAAACTGGCACTTTCAGACATTAGAAGACGGGTATCATGCTCACTCTGATAGCAGTGCTGGCAGCAAGCAAGGTGCAAAAGGCACTGTTTGAAAGGGACTCAGGTACCCTGAGAACAACTCATCACAGCTCTGTCTGTAATTTCTAATATCTCCTCAAAAAGGCATTCTTCACCTACTTCACCTGCTCTACTTTCCTTTGCCTATTATCATCATGTAACATTGCAGTATGGCACACAAAACATAATAAAAAGAGTTCCAATCCCAAAAAATTTACAGTAGGTCATACAGTGGAACAGTAATATCACTTAAAGCATTTACGGATTGCGAGAAAAAGAATAACATTATGACAAGTTTATTGCTGTCACTAAATTAAGACTTCAGAATACTTGGAAAAGCATTTCATATATGTGACTAATGATACAGAAAGCAAAGGTGCTTATTAGGATGTTCTATAATCATTCTGCATAGCTAGAACAAGACCAAATTATTTATGCTTGGGAAATAAATCCATTGCTGATCTTGAAAAGCCCTAGCAAGGATAAACTCAGCCTTGTGCTGAGCACAGACAATGCATGGTTCACTTCAGACGCATTAAAACATACTACAGTCCAAAGGCATAGCTACTGGGAGCTGTATTAGTTGCTAATAATAGGTGCCCTTGGAACAAGGAAGAAGTTATAAAGTGANCAAAGTGATCACATAATTTACTGTTATTTTTTCCCTGCCAAAATAACCAAAGAAAAACTGGACCTATGGATTCAGATAATCTAGGCACACTATAAAGAAGCATATTATTGTATTTTTGAATAAATGAAGTAAATAACCAGCTGTGATTGTAACTNTAAAGTGATCACATAATTCACTGTTATTTTTTCCCTGCCAAAATAACCAAAGAAAAACCCGACCTATGGATTCAGATAACCTAGGCACACTATAAAGAAGCATATTACTATATTTTTGAATAAATGAAGTAAATAACCAGCTGTGATTGTAACTTTATCATTTGCAAGCCACCAGCAAAGTAAGCTGAATGTGCAAACACTTGGAATGACATAACAACACAAAATACCGTGAATTGCTGCAGAAATTTTTATTCTGCAAGCACTGTTCCTCCAGGAGAGCTCAAATCACAATGAAGCAAGGGGAAGGACCGTAGCTACNTGAATGTGCAAACACTTGGAATAACATAACAACACAAAATACCGTGAATTGCTGCAGAAATTTTATTCTGCAAGCACTGTTCCTCCAGGAGAGCTCAAATCACAATGAAGCAAGGGGAAGGACCGTAGCTACATGTTTAGAGCTGAGATACTCAAGGCACTGAAGAAGGTGCCTGACAAAGATGTCTGCTACAGCGACAGCAGAAATGTCATTAGAACATAACGTCACAGAATCTATTAACAGGTTAACAAAGAAAACATTTTCAGGGGATCCTCTACTGACATTTACATCTGTAACAGCATCAAATCCATACTGTCCCACTGCCCATCAAAAACTCCAATACCAAAGTAGAAATTGTATCTTCAGAGAAACACATTAAACAACAAATACTCAAATGTTTAACTAAATTAAATGAAGAGGGGCACCACTCCTGCAAACCGTGATTAGGACACTCACTACGGCCAGAAGGCATGGTTCCTGACTATTTCTACATCACACATCACATTACCTTTGTTTCCAATGGCAATCCTCTCAGTAGCTCTAAAAACAAAAACAAAACGCGAGAACAGAGACCGGTGTTGGCCCAACAGCACAACGCAGAGCATGGCAGGTCAACATGATCGATAGCTCTCAGAACAGCTGAAGTCCCCCTGTTTTGGCTGGTTATAACTGCTGGTCTTATTCATTGGCTTCATACTGCAGTTTTGCCCAAGAGGAGAGGGGAAAGAAGGCCTCCAGCAAATGAGGGATCTTCATCACGCAGTTCTGGTTTCATTAGTTAACTGACTATTCTTGCCATGGCTTCCAATTTATCCAGTAGAATTGCTAGAGCATTTGTACCTCTTTTCTACTTGTTTCAATAACTGAAATGGTAACAGGACTCCTCATTTTATATAAACCTCCAAACGTTCTCAAGCATTCTATTTCCCATCTCATTTGTAAGGTGGAAAAGGACAGTCAGATTTTCTATTTTCCATTTAGTTTCTTGCTACGATGCCTTTGGGAAGTAGCTATTTTCCTCATTTTGGTTTAAATAAGAGCCCTATTTAAGAGCCCTTTTTTGGTTTTGAGAATCCTTGCCAAAACAAAACCCAGTAATGACTGACTTGAAATACAATTCCCTTGCACAGTGTAAATTCAATGGAACCCTACATCAAAGCAAGAATAGGGTTTGTGGCGC
>RSEF01000003.1:8948-20536 GCA_003993805.1 Himantopus leucocephalus
TTTTTAAAAAGGATTGATCTACAGTTCTTTACATCTTAATGCTGTCTAGAACTAGAATCTAGTTTTCAAAAGATATCAATTTTTATTTCATGAAGAATGGGAACTTTTTTCTAAACCTAAACATAAATGGCATGAAATAACCATTTCCTGCTTCAATCTGTTTCTTTACTTTTTAGGAAATGTCGATAAGAGTGCAAAACAAAACATTTCCCAGGGACTGGTGTGTTTCCAAGGACTGAGGAATTGGGAAGCTGTTTTTGCAAAGCTACTTGCAATAAATCTGTTTCATAATCAGATTGTACAGTTTCTTCCCCTTCTTATTTGGTTGGCTTACACTTATTGTTTGTTCCGTATGTTTTAACTTTATAAAATGTATGCTTTATTGTTCTTTTTTCAAGTACATTTTTTTCACTCTGGCTTCAACACTCTTTTTCTAAAATACTTCCTTCTTTTCTGATGCACAATCTGAAATTCTGTCTTTCTCAACCCTTTAATCTTTTTGCCANGATGTATGCTTTATTGTTCTTTCTTCAAGTACATTTTTTTTTCACTCTGGCTTCAACACTCTTTTTCTGAAACACTTCCTCCTTTTCTGATGCACAATCTGAAATTCTGTCTTTCTCAACCCTTTAATCTTTTTGCCAGCTTTCAATTTAACTAGGTTTTTACCTTCCTAGTAAATCTAACGATTCTGTGAAACTATGGATATTGCTGGACATCACAGGCTGTCTCTCCATGGCCTGATGTTTGCCAGAACATGTTCACTGGGAGGAACTTCTCTTTTGTATCTAGAGCAAATGTTATCAACTCTCTGAAGCAAAATAAGGTTTGGTAGGAAACATAACTCAGCTAGTTTTCTTGATTTTCAGGTACCTAAAATACATTTTTTACATTAAATTTTATTTACTTTGACATCCTCAATGGATGCAAAAAAGACATCAGAGTTGTTAGCTACCCCTGAGTTCAATTTAAAAAACAGATGAGTTTAAAAAGAAAAAAAAATTATATTCAGTTGTACAATAGAATACAAAGTTCACTTATTGATTTTAACATTGGAAATAAGGTTAAAAAGAAATGAGAAAATACAGTCTTAATCCAGTAAAATCAGAAAATGCCCCTGAGAGAGAAAACTAATCTCTTTACTACTTGTCATTTTAGAATGCCCTGAGATAGCCCATCTTCAAAAGCTACTCAGCTGCATCTTGTCCTGACTGTGCTGTTTTCCAAAGAGAACGCTTCTCTCTGTCACTCCTTTTCTAGTTCTATTGAAATTTTAGCTGTATTATCAGAATGCAATAATCTTCAGCATATCTCCTAGGACCTTCAGTTTTTGTTTCTCCTCGTTAATCAATTTAAGATGTGTTTGTAGTTTTGATTATTCATGTATTGTCATCTCTCTGAATGTTCTTACCACAGACAGCAAGATTTGTCATAGGAAATTTTTTCACTTCTTCAAGAAAGTTCATAACCTGCACTTTTTATAAGGAAGTTTAATGTATCTAACATTATATTTTCACAAGCTGGATTACTATGTTGTATTTCCACATACATAGTCTATTAATAACACAGATGACCAGATTTGCTTCTGAAGTGACTACCCAGTCATCCTGAGGTCATTACTCATGATCGGTTTGGTGATCCAATCTGTGTGCAGTTTACAGATTTCTTCGATTCTCACATCTTCTTCAATTCTACTAAAAGGATAGTTTTAAACTTAACAGCCCCATAGGCAACTGGTACAAACAGAGACCTGAAGACTCTATCAGCTCTGAGTGAGGGGGCAGAAAATCAGTATCAGTTAGTATAGAAGTTATTGGGGAAGATTAATTTTTGCTAGCATAATAATTTAAAAATTGCCTTTAATATTTAAGATCTTGGTTCATTTTTACTCAATTAAAAGAAAATTCCTAGAGGACAATACATTTTATCCTAAAATATATGCCCAAGGAAGTTCGGATGAATTTTTATTTTGATATGCTCATTCCTCTTTCAACTATTAAAATAAAATTTATATGTATAATATTTCAGATAACTAAATTTAAGTGATTCCCACTTACCCATAGGAGTCTATGCTTGCTCTTTATCATACAAAGTAAAAGAACATAGAAATAAGCCAATTTGCTTGGCTGTAGCTAGAGAAAAAAATCATCTCTAGAAAAAGATGAGGTCAAATAATCTCTTGGATTAGCTCCTTCTTCCTTTTTCACCGAAGATCTCCACAGGAAAGGCTCTACAGATGCTACACTGCTATTCAAATCACCGGAAGATTCTAACCGAGGCACCAGTGGGGGTTTCATAATGAAATCAGCACAACTAAAGGAAATTGCTATGTTACTATTTGCTTTTGCAGCCCAAGACCCTCTTCAGCCACTGCAAGAAAATATGCAGTATTTCTAGACCTGTTCAATTTCAGCTGCAGGCATAATCTGTGGCATATACCACAGGTTACACCTGTGATAGACCATCATAACCTGTGGTATACAAGTTGCCATAGAGAGTCTTGTCTAATGAACTGAAACATATTTCAGAAATATATTTGTGAAAAACAAAGAAATACCCCTCACACACACACTCTTGAACAAAGACTGCAANTTTGAACAAAGATTGCAAATAGGAATTATTTATCCTTACAAAACAAGATTGGACAAGCTGTCACACACTTTGATCCATAGTCTATTTGAGATTTAAAGGTTTGTGAAATGAAATACATTGTCTACTCTTACACAGAGAGGTAACTGTTAGATATTCTGCCAAATATATCCCAACAAATGTGTTTTTCAATCCAGAATGCCCTCTCCAAGTTGCCACTCAATCTGTTTACCCAAGCGTCCCACCACAGTTGGCATAGTATCCTCTCTCCTCTTGGCCAAGTAAGAAACTTTTCATTCCAATCTCTCTTTAAAACACACTTTTATCAGCTGGCATTCCACCATTCATCTACTGTTCCATGTTTACATGTCCAGCCATTGCCTGGCATGTGAACAAAATATTAACTACAAAACAAACACTTCTAAAAATTTTATTTTTTTAAGTTGATATTTTTTGAAGTAACAAAAATACTCCAAGGATTCCAAGATAAGCTTCAAAAAAGCATCTGAAATATTTTCATTCCTTCCTTCAGACAGTCCTCAAGTCTCCTTTTTCCTTTCTGTTCCCCTGGGTAAATTGAGTCACTTTCATTAAAGGCTATCTTCAGGCCCTTCGCTGAAGTACTTAAGAACCTAGTCAGCCTAAGATCCTTCTAAAACTGAATTGGGGGCAGGGGGGAGGGGAGAAGTTTCTAATCTTTCTCTCTGTTTCTATCAACTATCCAGGAAGCTGTATGGGCTTTTGCAATAATTAAATAGAATTGTTCTCATTGTGTTTTAAATAGATTTTGAATTCCTGGGATAAAATCNATTGATCTCATTGTGTTTTAAATAGATTTTGAATTCCTGGGATAAAATCCCGGCACATTTGAAATCAACTAAAAACACCCACTGCAACAAAATTTTTCGGTCCTTGAGTTTCTTACAGAGAAAATATTTGCTAAGATCCATATTAATCAATGATGTTTTAAAAATAATATTCATCCAGCTCCCTCCAGAAAAATCAACAACCAACCAAATAGAAAAAAAACAAAACCAAACAAAACCAAGCACACCAAACCCCCAAAGTTATTAATTCTTCAGGTCTCTGAATAACCTTTTATGTTGTTTTGCTTGCTTGAGCAAATTTTCAGGATTACTTAAAAGTAACTGCTGAACTATTTTAGTTTACACTAAACAAACAAACAAAAAATCCATTGTAAAAAAATTCATTGTAGCCCACGAGTAAGACTAAAACTGTACAACCAAAACTACAAAACAGAGAAATCAGTGACTGGGACTGCAAAATTCTGGGTCAGTTGCACTCATGAGTTTTATTAAAGGTAGCTGGAAACTATCAAACCCACACATATTTTAAATTTTGGATATCCCAGACTGTACAGCTGTGTGATTTGGAACACACAAGCATTCATTTCATAATGGTCTCCATTTGTAACAATGTGACTGGTCTTTTACTAGTGCTTTGATATCCTTTGGGTTTGTCTGGTGGTCACAGTTGACAGGTCACAATTTCCCACTCTCAGGAGTGTTGCTTGGCAGTGACCATTCAAATCAAGCTAATGTCATAGAGGCACTGGGGGATGTATCACACAGCTAGGAGGCACGTAGGTTCTTTCATTTTTCCATCTGTAAAATGTGAATAGCAGGTGTTCACCTCCTTTGCTGGGGTGCCATAAAAAAAAAAAAAATCTATTCTATGTGAAGAATTAATGGTAATGCAAATCTTTATAGAAAGACAAGATAAAGAATGGGGGAAAAAATTACATATAAACACAAGAGAGAAAAGGTGCACTTGAAAATGGAGAAGAATGGTGACGATAAACAATTCCATCAATATGAGTATATGGCTGGGCATTAGCAATGATACTCATGAGACACAAGGTATAGTGATCAGC
This sequence comes from Himantopus leucocephalus, assembly GCA_003993805.1. Taxonomy (NCBI): domain Eukaryota; kingdom Metazoa; phylum Chordata; class Aves; order Charadriiformes; family Recurvirostridae; genus Himantopus; species Himantopus leucocephalus. Next base: position 13,432 of record RSEF01000003.1, read on the forward strand.
ATCATACTGCTTAAATTTTAGTCCCGTGTTTTGGGAAGGAAGTCAATAAACTTAAGATGTGCCATGAAAGAAGATAATGGTGGAGAAAAACATTCAAAAAAGGCAGCATTCTGTTCATAACTCTGTCCAAATCAGTGAAGACGACATAGTAAACCAATAGATGTGTTTGAAAATCTACCTGATTTCCAAAGCTGAAGGGTTCCTTTGCAGCCCTGAGTAAGGTAATAATTTGAGACTTAAATCTATGATCCCTTTCAGTTTAAGTAGCAAAATCATCTGTAGTGATGAGGATGAAAAGTTGTATTAGAAAATGGATGTGGTGAAGGTGTTAGTGATGTCCACCTGTTTGAAAAAAAGCTAAAAATTAGAGAAGCAGTCAGAATGAGGACAGCCTGGGTTCAATGTCCTTCATGACTCTCGGCTGATAAAAATTCACCTTGTAGAGTTCTCTGAAATTTTATAAAAATCTTTAAAAACTAAGCAATGCTGCTTTGTGTCCAACCTTTACTGTTATGGAGGCAAGAATGCAAGTCCCATGTCCAGAGACAAAATATTGGTCAGTGCAGCAATGAAGGAGGGTTTTTGTAGCTCAGTGATTTCAGGCTTCACTTGCAAGTACTGAGTCATGGTTCTTCTCTCAATGTCTTTTTTCCCTACAGCATTTCAATGATTGAAAAACATATTTCTGCTGTATAGACAGAGTTCTCCCCTCAATCAGAGGAATACTTCACTGTGGATCAGAGAGGCTTATAACACCATGTTTTGATTTCTCTTCTTCTGAATCCCCTGTTCTTGGCCGCACAATGGAGTGGTTATAACGGCGGTAAAGAAAATATTTCCTTCCTTCTCTTTGCTTTAACCTCTGATAGGACATTTTGTTGTGAAACAGAAGAACAGAAACCCTTATGTTCAAGGGAGCATAAAGCCTACATCTCTATTTACTGGGTAAAGTAGGGTATCATTGGTCGCATAAAATTCTGTCCTTCCTTGTAGACTTGAAGGCTCAAGTTGCTTTGAAGTGGGCACTACAGAAAGAAAGATATTACACATCTGGATCTCATCCCAGTGTAATTTCAGGATGTGTTTGTCTTTCATTAACACACTGTGTTAACTATGATCATTTCAGGGTTATTATGTAAACTACTTAAGTGTATTTTTCCTGAATCAGATTCAAGGAAGTTCGTGTTGTAATTCTGCTGTATGAAAGTTGGTGTTAAAGCTATTAAATTTCTTTCATGACTTTCTGATATCATGCTGAAGGTCCAGAGTATTTTAATTCAATATAAATTTGCTTTCCAAATGGGCAGAAATTGTTATTTTACTTCCAGATGCTGGTATGTACAAAGAATCGCTAAGTGTGTTCATATTCTGCAAGCAGAATTAGGTAATAAATGTTTCATGAGGGGAAAAAAGGTCATCTTGACCAAATCACTTTTTGTTTTGTTATATTTTAATGGATGTAAATGTGGAAAATGCTTTTAAGGAAAGTGTTTTGTAATGTTGTGGTTTTGTATCGCAAGTTTATAGCTTGATACTTTTCCACCAGTTTTGTGTCTGGATAATACAATGGAGTCACAGTGATGTTTTCTGGTAATAGAAATGGAGAATTAGGCCATGAAAATATATTTACTCTTTATTGTAAATATTTTAAAGGCTCAACTTCACGTTTAAGAGCTTTCCTGTGTTGACACCTTTGATAATTGGAGCTGTTCCTAAAGGATATAGTAAGAAGGATGGCTTAAATGTAGACAAATCCTATCAGTATTTCTGGCAAAACATAAATATTTAAATTGTGTACAGTGTTCCTGTGAATGCATCTGTATCCATCTGAAAAATATATATATGTCTGTATATCTCTGTGTCAAACATAAAACTGTGTATGGATTGCTTTAAAACAGAAATAAGAGATCACAAAGACTATTTTTTTTCTTTGAGTAAAAAAAGCTAGTTGTCTTCTGCAAGTCTTTGAATATTCCTGGTTTGGAACCTTTCTCAATAGGCAGAGGGGCTGAAACTGCCCAACTCTGGCACTCTCTATCCTCTAGCCCTATTGTGATTGGCCAGCACCCATTAAAAATGGGACTTGCAGATTCCCTCATACCAATTCCTACAGTTATGTAATATGTACCATAATTTTTATGATATGAAACCACTATCATTCTGGGCTGTTATACTGTCTTTGCATTATTCCAGACACTCTGACTTGAGAAGGAATGGGGAAAATAGCACCTCTTCAAATAAGAATGATGTTTTAGATCCTCAAGGATATCACACGATGTCAGAGGAGACCAGGGAAAAGTATATCACATGGTAAAATAGTAAGGCTGTTTCAGAAGTCAACATCCCTAGGAAGGGTGGGTAAAAGCCACAATACTTCTTCTGTCTGGGGATGACTCCTGTTCAGGTACCTTTAGCGAATGCTTCTTGAAATCAAATCAATTTGTATTCACAAAATTTTTCAGTCTTGAGGATAAAGACTACATTTTAAAAATATAAAGCTGTTGGAAGTGTGGTCACTAACATGAGTTAGAGCATAATTNAATTTTTCAGTCTTGAGGCTAAAGACTACATTTTAAAAATATAAAGCTGTTGGAAGTGTGGTCACTAACATGAGTTAGAGCATAATTTTAACAGTGACTTGATATTGCTGTTAATTATCTCCACAAAGCAGAGACAAACACTATGATCTGCACAGCCTTTGGTGCTGCTAAACCATTTTTTATGGAAAGGACTGAAGCACAATCATATTAGGTGGTGATAAAAATCTCAAGTAGCTGGTGTACTAGATACATGGGTGTATATATACATTTTAAAGGTAAGCAATATTAAATTGTTTTGCAATCATATCTTTTTTCTCTTATTCTACCTTTGTTTACTTTTATTCTTTCACTGAGTTTAAAATATTTCTGAGTGCTATAAATACTGTATTCTCTCTCTCAAGCACATTAGAAGTAAGGGGTTTTTGCTGTAGTGCCTGCATCGTGATTCAGAAGTACCTGCCTGATGATTTGTCTCGCAGAGAAATAAGATTTCAAGTTAGAGTTTGTTAGAAATTAAATCAAGCCAGTTGTGTAATGTAAATGCAGTGAAATGTGACAATAACTTGATATATTTGATTTGGTATATTCCAGTTCCTAAGTCTCACACGACTACATGAATTGTGATTTTTTCTTAGATGATATTAACTTATCTTATGGGAATTATATTTAACATATCTGCTTATAATCAAGCAGACTTTATTTAGAGGTGTTTTCTCATCCAACAAGTCAAGCCTGATTTTTATATGTTAGTAAGTATTTTAATTTTAGAAAATTGATAACTGAACTTCGAGTAGCTCTCAGAGCCAGGAAACATATTATTTTGCTTTGTACACTATTGTAGTTAAAATTTAAAAAATGAATTTTGCAGTAGTTTATATAAACTACATCTATGCATGTCACTGCATTGTTATATGTCAAAGTCTATGCTATATAGTTATAATTTCCATTATAGACAAGGCAAGCTGTCTAACAATTTGTCTCGTTTTGGAAAGTTGCATTGAATCCTAGCTTTCTTTTAAAATACAGTGTTTTAAACCCAATAGTTCTCATGAAAGATGTGAGACTGTTTAAAGGTGCCGTCAATGAAGATGTTCCATTCTGTCATATTCACAATTTTTATTGAGTCATTGAAAGTCAGGCTTTTGTGTCACTTTCAGATCAATGATAACGCCACTTGTCTAAATCTTCAGCCCAGGTAGAACAACTAGAATATTAATTATATCCTTGCCTTGACTCACAAGAAAAAAGAACAACAAAAAAAAACAAAATTATTTTTTCTCCTTTTCTCATATAGTAGCCCTGCTAGGGACTCTGAAGCTGATGCTGACAAAAGTAATCTCTGTTCCACTAAGCACTGATGTTTACAATGATTTGAGTAAGGTTTTTGGTACTCAGCTCTCATTTTACCTTGTTCAAGGTCAGCAGCAGGAAATTAGATATCTTCTAGTTACAAAAGCATGAAGTAGCCTGATAAAGTCTCATATCGGTTTGATTATTTTAAAATAACAGTAAGTTTTATTGTCAATTTGGTCAGAAATACATAGTCCTTTGAATCATGATGCTTAAAATCTTACCAAGATAGACACACTTGAACTAAAGAGGGTTACAGAATTATTGGGCCATTTTTATAACTGTTATAAAAATATTNTATATGCAAAAAATATTGCTACAAAATAAAATAATAACATGAAAAAAATATTTTCATAAGTTATTTTCCAGGTTTTCTGGATTCCCTTGCCGCAGCTGATAATGAAATGTTGCTACTTCTTTAAACTGAGTCAGGAACACTCCTGTCATAGTCCTAAATCAATGGAATTGATAAAAAAGAAATACAGAACTCTGAATTAAGATTGTGACTACAAGAAACATGTTCACTTTTTGGTTTAGTCCTTATGTAACATTATCTATTATGCTATCAAAGACTAAAATATTGTATTCTGCTCCTAGGAAACACTGAAATACATTATAATGCAAAGGCACGGGTAGTTTTTAGTTGCTGTAGTAAGGGTGTAAGTGAAGGTTCATGGTTAATGTTTTCAAAATCGGAGTTGTAAAGTCAGACATTTAAGTCTGTACTGCAAAACAAAAGCAGACACTTTGTAGTGTTTTTATTAAATTGGGACTTGTTCTTTCAAAGCCCTTCTGCAGGAAAAAGAAATACGTACTTGAACATGCAATTGAGGTGCGTGCTTTTATGCTTTTCTCCTGAACCCTTGAACCTTGTACTGTACAGGAGACCAACTTCAATGGAAGCAGTGGAAAGTTCTCCATAGTTAGATTAGTTAGTAGTGCTACAGTAGATGTACTTGGTGAGACAGGCGATGTCGAAGTGTGGGATCTGGAGCTGATGCCTCGCTTCATGGATTAACACTTAATTTTCATGTAATTCTTTCGAATGCCATTATCTCCAGTAGTTGCAAAAGGTGTGTATGGCTACATCTGCTGTATCAGGTCCATTGGAGAATGTAGGTATTGCTGTTTTTAGTTTCTGGAAGTATACGTTGACCTGCTTTGATTGGAATGGNTCCCACACTGAACTAGGAAGCTTCTGCTACACACATGCTGAACTGATGCTTTACATTTTAGTTCGGGATTTTGTTACAGTCCAAATAACTCCTAGTTTATGGAACTTTGTATCTTATGTTCACTGTAAGTATGATTTAATGTGAAATCTTTTCTGATTCTGCGAGCCCTAAATTTCAAAAATAGATAATTACTATTTATTATTTAAAAAGAAATATCAGCTAAAATCCAGCTTATATCCCCAGGAATACATGACAGCATAAGTGAAATTTTGCTTTTTACTTTGCAGGATTGTTTTATTATTTCCCACGTCACATTGCCATATATAGCATAGTTACTGAAACATGACCACACGCATATCTAAACAAGAGTCTATGTAAAAAGTGAGCTGATGGGAGGTATAGGAGCCATGCATAATGTTACTAGTATACAAATTTATTTAGCTGATAAGTGCGAAATAATGAGTTATATACATCCATTTCAGGTAACAAAATGTGTTAATTGATGAAAGAAAAAAGATATTTCCTCTTTGCCCACGTTCCAGTTCTTTACCATGAACAGGTACCCAACAGGCAGAAGCTCTAGTTTATTTTCAGTGCTAAACTACAAGTGTTATGTTAGGCTAATGGCATTACTCCTTGTAAGAATACATAACCTTTCCCATGTGAATAAATTCCAGGTCTAACTGAAAAACCGTGCTTCCAGTAGACAACCAGAATAAAATGTGAAAAAAAACCCAGAAAAACCCTTGATGATTAATGAACCGAGTTCAAGGTTTCTGATTTAAGTTGAAGCAAGTCTGTCACGATCAAAATATTTGTTATTAAATGCCTGCAGTGAAACTGTATCTTAAACTTGTGATTATATGTTAAGGGTTAAATTCTCACTCCCACACCTTTATGCTCCTTGGTAGAGCCTGAAGTGAAGCTTTGCAACAGGCTAAAGAAAGATTCTCTGGGGGCAGCAGCCCTTTCAGAAAACAGCTGGAGACCTAGTACTTGCTAAATCTCCTGTCTCCAAACCTTGACACAGGGGTGAAGATGCAGCATGTAGTTTGACAGAGAAATTGATTGGCTTGATGGACCATATGGCTGCTCAAAGAAATAGCTCTATGTTTAACAGAAATCCTCTGTCCCTCTCTGTTCCCTCTGTCCAAAATGCATGAGAGCAGCCAGTTTCAAAAAGAAACAGTGGCCTTAACTCCTCACTGTCCTTGCAATGACTTTTGTGCTGGACTGCTTTATCTCCAAGGGACTCCACAGGGGGAAGGACAAGTGAGATGTTATTCTTCCTTAACTACACTGGAGAAAAAACAAGCTAACATGGAGGCATGTCCCCCTCCCTGTACCAGCCTTTGTCTGGAGCTTTGCATGTTGAATTGGGAGTACATTTCAATACATTATTGTTGTTCATCTTTCTTCAAATGCTTGATCTGGGACATAAGGAATCAAAGTTTAACCTTTCTATCTTCACATAAAGGCTAGATAGCCTACAAGTGGTGATGGAGAAAGGGACAGTAAGCAGTAGTAGCGGTCACAAATGGTTCTCCTAGGGTCAGAAACTCACTCTTGGAGGAAGGCAAGCCTCTTCTGACCAAACATGTAGTTCTCTGTGCAAAGCCAATGTCATGGACTAATATTTTTGTAATACCTATTTGAAAGACCTTGCTCCTGAATTGAAAACCTCTTGTTAGCCATCATTGCATTACACAGGCAATATATTTTTGTTGCCAAAATCTTGAGGAGAATAATTTTCTCTTCCTTGAGGGAAGAAAGGAAAAAAGAGCAATATTTTAAAGCCAAGTCACACTAATTTATTTGTCAAATTTTATTAATCTTTTCTTCTCCTCATACAGGCTAATCTGAGCTTTACTGTGAAACGTAGCTTTGAGTTGGCAGGCGTGAAGCCTGGTTGAACTACTGAATAACAAACCCAGCCCTTTATACCACAAATAGTGCCAGAAAGCTGATTTAGTGTTTAGACTGGCATTAGGAAATATCTAACTAAATTCCCCAGGGGTCAGTACTGGGTCCAGTCCTGTT